>JAKCPI010029910.1:0-58424 GCA_023213315.1 Euborellia annulipes | reverse complement strand
TTTTTTTTGTTTTGCCCATTTAGCCACACGCAACTGGGCCAAAACTTCTAAAAAATATATACTGTATTTCTCAAATTAATATAAACAATACAAAATGAATAGGCTACAATATAAAGAAAAACGAAAGTAAAATTAATGCAATAAAAAAGCAAAACAAAAGCAAAATATTTCATATATAGGGTAAGAGAAAGTAAAAATTAATACAATACCTCTCTAGTTAAATCTCTCTAGTTAAACGTCTCTAAACTTTCTGAGAGGCTGAGTCAGAACGTATACTTTTGGCTGATATAGATAGTAACTCAGTGGCGGATTAATGCATTTTTTTCGGGGGGGGGGATGTTGTTTTTTTTTTATTTTTTTTATTTAAGGACTTTGTCGGCATCTATGGCCATTTAGACTCCTTTCCTATTTATTTAAATTGATTGGTAACAAATTCAATTGAAATTAAAGAGCAGAAATCATAATTTCTTTAGATTACTAGTTTTTATAACTGTTTGAATTTCTTCTCGGGGGGGGGGGCGATCGCCCCCCCATCTTTAATCCCCCCTGTAGTAACTTGATGTTTATTTATTTCTACTTTAACATACTATTATCGAAAGAAGATAAAAAACAATAAAGAAATTTTTCTCATTTAAAAAAATGGAACAAATGAAATTTTTAGAAAAAGATAAACTCTAATATTTATAATCAGTCGTTTGTTGAATTTTTTATGACTTCGTTTTTGTTTTGTTAGTAAATAAAATCGATCGTCTTACTGTCCTTTTGGGGTCACTGCTGATAGATGAAAGAAAATTTCAAATGGACCTTTGAGATATTTACCCTTTCTTTAAAAAAAAAAAACGACAATCAATTTCAATTCTATTCAAGTTTGTAGTAAAGAGGAAACAAATATACACGTTTTGAGAAAAAGGTGGTTTTCGCGGCATGGTATGTCTGTGTCTGTTCAATTTTAACCATGAAGGAAATGAGCTATGTGGCTGAAATTTTATATTTAAGTTAAATACCCCCCTCCCCCCTCCCTGGAGAGTGAAAATAAGCTTTTAATCAAAATCGGACAAAAAGTTCTAGTACTTTACTGATGTAGTTTTTCAGTTTTTTTTCGATTTTCTCAAAATTCGCTCCAACGATTTTGTTTAAAATTCATAAATCAATTATTTTTCAGATGCTCTTTAAAATGTATATTCTCATTTTGCTATTGAAATCTGAAAGACCACTTTACTCAACACTTTACAGAACACAACTTTCGATTACCGAAGGTAAGAGAAATTTGTGTGCTGTGCGCCAGTCACACCAGATTTTTTATTTATAGTAACACACTCGCCTGAAGAAAGTTTGAACTTGCAATTGTAACAACAACTGTTACAAAATGCTATATTAATTAAAAAGCGTTAGAAAATTCAAAAAATATTTGTTTTTAATTTATAGAAGGTCTTTTTCGGCATCTGAGGATCCCGTCCTCATTTTTTCTAAATTAATTGGTATCCATCACTTGGAACGGGAACCGAATCCTTGACCTCTATCTCAAATGGTGATACTTTTTTGGAAGCATTATGTTCAATGGCAGTTTTTTTTTTTTTAATTTTACTTTATTTTCTCTCCTTTGAAATATCATATTTTAAAACCCTTTCACTTCCTTTCATTGAATGAATAATTGTGCCTTAATGATCGTACATTCAAACATAGAACAAGAGAGTATGCCATACAAGTATCTTTAGGACCGAATTGCTCTTAGTTACCTGACTACAATGTTGCTTGATTGGCATTGATTCATAATCTGCCGATAACTACTTCTCCTAACGACTTCACAATTTCATCAATTCCCTATTCTCTACGATCTCGGTCTTCTTTTGTCAAGGATTCTAACTCATAAGAAGATATTTTTTAATCTCTGCTTAACCTCAATTAGTCATACTCAATCTTTTTTTTTCTCACTAGCCAGATATCTTTATTTGAATTATCAAATGAGACCTGAAAGGTGCATATGTGCAAAATAATCATCATTCTCAAATTCTGAGGCATTGAAATACAGAAAAGTAACTACTTTGGCCTACTTTTGAATTACACACAACGCCCTCTTCTCGAGAAAAACATGCGTAACATCTACCTCCTGAACCCTCTTAATTTCAAATGAAAATTGAAAAAAAATAAAAAATAATAATAAAAGTTTCACTTTAATAAATAAATAAATAAATAAAATCATTTTATATTTCATATTATTGAACCAAATTACGATAAATTTTTAACTTTGCCCATCACCGTAGGTTGGGCAGGTAAAGTTTCCGACAGTATGGTACATTCGTTTTTTAAGATGTAAAATGTATAAGTATGGGAAACCCCTCGGGCTTGGCGTAGTTGGTAGCGCGCCTGCCTGTATACCAAGGGTCGAGGGTTCGGATCCCAGGCAGTCCGATGATTTTATTTAAGCCATTTGGTATACCAAATGGCTTAAATAAGAATGCCTGGACCCCAATATACCTCTTATACTTGGGTATATATTCATAATAACGGTTATCGTAAAAGTCCTTCTATATGGCCTAAGTTGCTGAAAAGACTGTGCCGTGTGAATGTGAAAAAAGTGTGTGTTAAAAAAAAAAAACTACAAATAATTGAAATTTTTTCATCCCCTTGGAAAGTACATTGGAATTTTTTTCACTAAAAAAAAAAATACTAGAGGGTTTTAATTGAAATTATAAATATTAACAGTCAAAAAAAATTTAAAATTTGCTTTGTATTTATCTTCTATCATTATTTTATTAAACACTTTTACGAAACAAGTTAAAATTTCTACGGTCTCAGTAGCCCGGAAGGATAATAAAAAAAAAATCTGGTGTGACTGGGCACAGCACACAACTTTCTCTTACCCTTCGGTAAGAGAAAGTTGGGCACTGTGTGTCACACCAGATTTTTTGTGTCGAGATATATTTAGTTTCCGATAGCACCTTAGTTTCAAACTTCATTTTAAATGTTGACTCTTCAAATAAACTATGGTTATTTTTCAAAATTTTAATCTCATATTTGGACATTTTATACACAATATAGAATCGTAAATAAATACAAAATTTCATAAGAATTGGAAAAAAAATTTTAAATGCCTAAAAGTTCTAAGGGGACCCCATTTTGAATCGAAATTAACATACAAATCCCTATAGGAAATTAACATTGTTCCTATGCGAAGATAAGGTGGAAAGGGAATTTAAAAGAGTAGAGAGAGACGATAATGTTTGCAAGTGAGAGAGAGACATATATGTTTTCTTTGAAACAATTAAAGACACAAATAAATTTAAAAAAAATGGGAATTTAAATAATAATTGATTTTTAATCTAATAAAAAGAAAAGATTTAAATTCCGTTACCATGGCAACCATTTCTATCTTTCCTATGAAGAACAAGAGTAAAGTGGTCTTCAGAAGATTTCAACGGCAAAATGAGAATATACATTTTAAAGAGCATCTAAAAAATAATTGATTTTTGAATTTTAAAAAAAATCCTTGGAGGGAATTTTGAGAAAATCGAAAAAAACTGAAAAAGTACATCAGTAAAGTACTAGTACTTTTTGGCCGATTTTGTTCAAAAGCTTATATTGAGCGTGTGGGAAGGTACCTAAGTTAAATATAAAATTTCAATCCGGTAGCTCAATTCCTTCATGCTAAAAATCTGTTCACACATACAGACACACGCACACACACACACACACACACACACACATACATACACACAGACCAATTTGCGGGACCCACTTTTTTGACTCAGGGGACCTCAAAACATGTATATCCATCAAAATCTCGACATCGAATTTTTGACATGATCCAATACTTTCTCTCCTATATATTTCATATAGGCAAGAGAAAGTAAAAATATATATATCCTCCCGGGGACTTGGACAAAAAGAAGAGAGGTCCTCTATCAATAAGCAATGCAAGGCAGGCCCAGAGGAACAATGCTGTTGAAAAAAAGTTTATATAAGAAACAATTTTAATTATAAATACTAAACCATGAGATTCTAAAAAAGTCACGAATACTTACTTAAGAAAATTGAATTGACAAATACATTTACTTCTCATTAAAAAAAAAGCTTTTTGGTTTTCAAAAAAAAAAAAAAAAAAAAATAAAAGTAAAAAAAACAAACATTATGATTGATACACATTCATAGATAACAACTTAACAAATAAGTATTTTGGTCAAAAAGTCTCTAATTAAAATTCGAGTAATAATAAAAATACATTTTTTTTAGAGGCCTAATTTGTATTGTTTTATTACTGCCTATCCTATTGAAACCCCTTAAATTGGCAAGTAACCACCATCGCATACTGTATATATAGGGGAAAGTCGGGTAAGATAGCGAAGTTAAGCTCTGACAATTTTTCGTGACCTTAATCTTTGGTCAAATTTGTTAATCGTTAAGTCAAAATCTTCATACAACATTCTCTGAGGTTTCCCTCATGGACGGAAGCGGCGGAACTTTAGAAGATACATTGGTACAAGATAGAGAAGTAGAGACCTCGCTATCTTACCCTCCACTCGATTCGTCATCTTACCCTTACACTCCGCTATTTTTATTTCGAGCAAACATATAAGGGTTTCATCAGATCGGAAAAAATAAAATGATACATCAATCAATAAGTCTTGAATAGCACTTTAAGAATATCCTATGATAAAATCCAAAATACTTACGTAATGAACGCTATCCCTTACGAAAGGTCGCCAAAAAGTTACAGAAGAGTACCCGCAAAAACACTTTTTCACAAAAATTCCTATAGTCCTGTCCAAATCAACATATTTAATCCCAGCCTTCGTTCACTCTGTAAGAATCTCATTCTCACTTTAATTTATTTATAACTTAAAAGATAGATGAATTTTATGATAATTTATTTTAATCTAAGCACATTTTCATCCCCCCTTTTTTCTCTTAATTTATTATTTATTTGTTCGTAAATTATTGAAAACCTTCGCTTTTAAGTAAACAATTTATTTTCATTTGTATTTAATTAGTTTAAAGCTTGGGGGTCTTAACATAAAAACTCCTCTATTTTTCATTTACTTTATTTAAAAAAAATATACCTACGCTATATAGAATGAAAAATTGACCCTGATATTAATCAGTTATGTCTAAAAGCAAAATTGACGTGACTAGTAGAAAGAGGATTATAACATTTGAAAAAAAAATCAACTATTTTGAAAACTATGGTTTTGTCAAAATTTATTTATCTAAAACTATTTTTACTTTCTCGTACCCTATATATGAAATATATAGAGAGAGAAAGTATTGCGATCATGTCAAAAATTCGATGTCGAGATTTTGATGGATATACATGTTTTGAGGTCCCCTGAGTCCAAAAAAGTGGGTCCCGCAAATTGGTCTGTGTGTGTGTGTGCGTGTGAGCGTCTGTGTGTGTGTGTGTGGACAGATTTTTAGCATGAAGGAATTGAGCTACCGGATTGAAATTTTATATTTAACTTAGGTACCTTTGAAGAATCTCAAAATAAGCTTTTGAACAAAATCGGCCAAAAAGTACTAGTACTTTACTGATGTACTTTTTCAGTTTTTTTCGATTTTCTCAAAATTGACTCAAAATTCTAATCTATATACGCCCCTGATTCAGTTAATCAAAAGGGCGGCGCATCAAACGGGGCCTAAGGCGGCAGCAAGCCTAAATTCGCCACTGGACTTCAATTCAAATGTAGAGATCTCGTTCCTTGAACTAGGGAATAGAGGGTCGCTTCCCGTTTCAAGCGATCCAATTTACATATAATAAGTTATAATATATTTTATTTAACATAAACAATTCATAATGAATTGAATTGAGAAACTTTATCAAAATTTTTCTTATATATTTAATCCTCAAAAACAAACACAATAATAAGTTTAAAAAAAAATTGAAGTTATTCATATTTTTTATGGTAATTCGTTTCCCTTCCGGTCCAGATCTACTTGGTAATGCCATCTTGCTTTATATGTATATAATAAAATGCAACTGGTGTATTCGTTTAAGCCTCCTGGGCTTATAATTCAGTGACGAAGGATACGGTGAGCCTAGAAGGGCTTTACCAGAGCGACTGCGCAATCAGGGTCCTTGCTTCGATCCCAGCTCCCCGCCAAACAATCAATTCCATTTCAAATTCTCTTATTATTATTTTGATCCAGCCTTTATTATCTTCCATATGTTTAGATTTAAATAAAAGACACGCTATTTAGATTTTAATAAATAGTAGGGTATATTTTATGTTAAATAAGGTGTACAAAGACCAACGATTCTCTAATTTATTAAAATACCTTCATGTTTTTATAAGTTCTATTTTGAAATAGTCATTAAAAAGCTCTGAAATGATAACATACCACATTACACATACATTTACGCGCCCCAAAAGTGGATTATTGCCAGTATAAATGGTAAAAAAAACTGGCGTGACCAGTCTCACAGCACACAATTTTCTCTTATCCTTGGTAGAGAAAGTTGTGAACTGTGCTTGTCACACCAGTTTTTTTTGTTTCAATATATATTTTGTTAGTTTTTTTAATACTTCCTTTGACTTATTGACTTATCCATTCACGTCTATCAGTTTTATGAAATTATCTTGACACTTCATAAGGAGTTTAAGGTTCTTTTAGGAACACACTCACACATACATTCACTCAGACTTTTCTGCAACTCAGGCCATTTAAGAATTTGACGATAACCGTTATTAATTAATATACATATTGGGGGTCCAGGCATTCTTATTTAAGCCATTTGGTATCCAAATGGGTTAAATAAAATCAGCGGGCTGCCTGGGGTCCGGACCCGCAACTCTTAGTATACGAGGCTGGCACATTAACCCCTACACCAAGCCCGAGGGCCCGCCGATATATTAGAATTCTAGATGTTAAACATTTTATTTATATTTTGTTACCATGGCAACCATTTCTTCAATCTTTCTTATGAAGTGCAAGAGTAAAGTGGTCTTCAAACAATGCAAAATGAGAATAAACAATTGAAAGAGCATCTAAAAAATCATTGATTTTTGAATTTTAATCAAAATCGTTAGAGCGAATATGAGAAAATTGAAAAAAAAGTGAAAAACTACATTAGTAAATTATTAATACTAGTATTTTTTAGCCGATTTTGATTAAAAGCTATTTTCACTTCTTAGGGGGGTACCTAACTTAAATATAAAATTTCAGCCTTGGCGTTCAAATCCTTCAGGCTTTAAATTGAACACAGCCAGAGCGAAAACCACTTTTTGGATCCAGGGGACCTCAAAACGTGTATATCCATCAAAATCTCGACATCAAATTGTTGACATGAATCCTATACTTTCTCACTATATATATATTCATATATAGGTAAGAGAAAGCAAAACATCGAAAATGGCTTTTTAAATAACAATATGTACAATACTCTCAAACTAGTTAAATTCATATCATATAATTAGATCTCTATATATTAAACATTATTATTGTCCTACTTATTTCCTTAATTACCAGAACATGTATGTAGAACCCACCAAATATCAATAAATTAAATAACTTTGTGGTTGCTGTTGGCTCTTGCAAAAATCTATTAACATAAAATGAACTTGTACTCCATAATAGTTTAAAAAATTCAGGCCATTAAATTCTATGGCCATAATCCAGGTTTGTTAATAGGAACGGAATTTATTTATTAATAATATTCAGCAATTATGTATTCACCACTAAGTCCTAAAATGTATTTTAAATAGATGACGCTAATCTTTAAAGTTGACTCTAAAATTTATAATAAAGGAAGTCATGAATATAACACAAGCCTAAGTCACAATAGAGGAAATTTCGAAATAATAAATCTAATTTACATATTTGAGATTAGAGAGTTTTTATAAAAAAAAAATGACACTTAGTATATGGATGAATACTTAATAGCATGTAATCAGTGGCTGTCCTAAGATTTTGTTAAGGGGAGGAAAGAGACAGTGGCGCATTTAAGGAAGGGTGAATAATGGGGCAATAATGATTTAGTTCTGAATTCAAAATAGCATAATAAAGAAAAGTGATAATATAAATATTTTTTCTGTCCTTTAACTCAACTATTGTATCAAAGGATATCCTTATATATTTAAAGACGTATCGTATCCATGCCAAAAAAGTCGAAATTGATTTATAAAAAATATTTCCTTAAATAATCATTCGGGCTCGCCACTTTGGTTGGCTTGGTTTACAAAAATCCAAAAATAGTTAAATTTCGAATTTAAATTCTTAATCCAGTAGAATTGATTATGATAGGCTCAAAAAATTAGGTCGGGCTTGCCATTCCTGTATTTTTTACTAACTTAGTTTCAAAAAGTTCAAAAAGGGTGGAATTTAATAAAAAATAAAATAAATGAAAGTTAGATGCTTACAAAAAATTGGCAAAAACCAACCAATTCATTAAAATTACACAGGTCAACACGATTTTTGGGTCTGGCTTCTGCATATGAAATTTTGGTTTCTCCTACACTAAAAATAAAAGGAAAAAAAAAAATATTTTTGATCAAAGTTTTTTTTTATGAAACTAGAGCAATATTTCTATTACTTTCTCACCTATGTATATATGTAATATATATAGAGAGAGAAAGTATTGGATTCATGTCAAAAATTCGATGTCGAGATTTTGATGGATCTTCACGTTTTGAGGTCCCCTGAATCCAAAAAAGTGGTTTTCGCGACATGGTCTGTCTGTGTGTGTGTGTGTGTGTGTGTGTGTGGGTGGGTGTGTGTTCAATTTTAAGCATGAAGGAATTGAGCTAGGAGGTTGAAATTTTATAATTAAGTTAAACACCCCCGGGACCGGAAAAATAAGCTTTTAATCGAAATCGGCCAAAGAGTACTAGTACTTTACTGATGTACTTTTTCAGTTTTTTTCGATTTTCTCAAAATTTGCTCCAACGATTTTTTTTAAAATTCAAAAATCAATTATTTTTGATGCTCTTTCAAATGTATATTCTCATTTTGCGATTGAAATCTTCTGAAGACCACTTTACTCTTGTATTTCATAGGGAAGATAAGAGAAATGGTTGCCATGGTAACAAAATATAAATATTTTCCCATACTTATAAATTTTACATCTGAATTCATGTTCCATACTGTCGGGAACTAAATACATGTCGACACAAAAAATCTGGTGTGACAAGCACAGAACACAACTTTCGATTACCGAAGGTAAGAGAAAGTTGTGTGCTGTGCGCCAGTCACACCAGATTTTTTTGAAAAAAATCACTTATTTTTATATTTTTTTTTTAACATTACGATTAGCATAGTTTTTGCTGAACATCAGTCTTTTTAATTTAAAATTTGTGATAAACAATAGCATATAAATGTAAAATAACAAGAAATCAAGTTTAAAAAAAAATGAATATTTTTTTGTATTTCTTTTATGTTTGTATAGGCTGTTTCGTAAAAAAAATGGAAATTTAAGTGTTTGTTTTTCTGTGTCTAGAATCAGAATTCCAGCATTAGAACAAAAAAAAAAAAAATTTTTGTTGACCTGTGTAATTAATAAAAACCATCTTTTTTTTGAAATTTATTTAAGGTGTTTTTTGGCAATCCAGGCCACTTAGACCCCGTCTCTATTTATTTCAATTTATTGGTATTCAATTAAATTGATATAAATTCTTGTCGCATGAGACGGCACTACATCAAGGCCCGAGGGCAAAAAACCAACTTCAAAACAAATTTTTTTAGGACCCGAAACAAATATCTGGGGATAGTATTGGAACGAGTTATTCAAATTACAAATCTTTCGCCTTGGTGGTATGCAACGGGTTAACTACTTTAATTAAATAGCTGTGACCATTGCAGTAATTTAATATCCGATCTACCTGTTAAGATTAGTTTAAATAAGAATGGACTAATTTTTGAACGTCACAAAATTACTAATCAATAAAAAAATTCCCAGAGAAAAAGGCTAGGGACATTAATTTCTCTTAAAAAATATCAATATAAATCTTGCTTAAATAAAAGTGACAGTAATATCATATTTAACCTAGATTATTTATATCAATAATGGCATTTTGAATCTTTTATTTAAGAAATATGCTAAGCCTATGGGTGTCAACCGGTTTCTGAAATAAACCATTACTATTTATCACAAGTGGGATAAATTTCCAGCAGGATAAAAGAAAACTCCCAAAGGGAAAATTATTTTAAAGGATAAAATAAATTCATTTAAAGAGATGAAAAATTCTTTAAAAGAAAAGGATAAAATAGTGAAAAAGTTTTTAAAATTATTCACATATCAGAACTACAGTGAATATACACTGTAGATCAATAGTTATAAAAGTTTTCTTAGGAATTCCGAATTCGAATTAAAATTTTTTAATTGACGAATTGACTGTGTCTAAATGGTGATGTAGTCAAAAAATATAACAAGACTTATGCAACCAATTTTATTTTATTTAAATTAATCTCATGGCTGACGTTTCGGCCTTAGGTCTAGACAGGGGCGTATATAAGGGGGGGCCGAGGGGCCCCCCCCCCCCGAAATTTTCTAAATGCATATAGGGATATATAGACAATAATGGGTCTCGCCCCCCCCCCCCCCCCGTTTGCTCGGCCCCGCAGCACGAAAATCCCAGGTTCCGCAAAACAGTGAAATGTTCCGCGAACGGCACACGAAAAAAAAAATTTATTTTGGTTCCGCGGGTGGAAAAAATTTTGCTTCTCTAAAAAAAAGGTAAAATATTTTTTACGGACGGGAAAAATTCCTGGTTCGCCAACGGCACATGAATAAAACTTTGGTTCCGCGAACGGCACATGAAAAAAAATTTAGGTTCCGCGGGCGGGTAAAATTTTGCTTCTCTAAAAAAATGAAACAAAATTTTTTCGCAGAAAAATTTTTGAGAACAGCCCCCCCCCCCCCCCGAAAAAATTTCTATATACGCCCCTGGGTCTAGACAATCTTCAGAGCGTTTTAGAATGGGGTTAAGATTTTTTAAATTCCGACATTGTTTAGATTTTAGATCTTTATATTTCAGATTGTATTTAATACACATAAACCACAGTTAAACAGAAAATGCAATTTATTAAGAAATGATAACAAGCTTAATGTTTCAATTCCAAAAAACAAAGGATGTCTTTATCCTTTATAAATGGGATTGGATGAAATAATTCAGATGGGAACAGATAAAATTTAAATAGAAATATGTAGAAATTGTAGAAATGCGAAGAGATGTCAAGATTAATTTCAAACTTAATGAATGCTTAAAGTTAGATACCAGAGCGGATCCAGAGGAGTGTCTCGGGGGGGGGGGGGTAATCTGGTGTGACTGGTCGCACAGCGCACAATTTTGTATTATTTTCGGTAATTTAAAGGTGCATTCTGTACTTGTTTACCAGAATAAATTTTTACAAATCAAATTTTTAAGTATTAATTTTTAAAATTTGTTATTCGAAAAAAAAAAAATATTTTTCTCAAATCTCGGGATTGGGGGGATAATTACTACCTTTACCCCTTGGTGGTTTTAAGTTTTGAGGTAAATAGGTGACTTCGCTCATGAAAAAATTCGAGAAAAAAAATTTATTATCCTATACGGAACAATGAATTGTATTTTTATTTTACTTTATTTTATATTTTTCTATATTAAGGCTTAATTACTTTTTTTTTTAAATTGTTTAGTTTATAAAAAAAAAAAATACTTTAATTGATTGACGTAAATAGAATTGAGAATTCAACAAGTGAACTAAGCCAACTCAATTCAACAGGTGACAAGACTTCTGACCCTATTAGCGTTATAGATAAAATAAAAAGAAATTGAAAAGGGTTGTCAAATTCTTTCATTTCAAATACAACAGCCTGTAAGAAGAGTTGTTAAAACTTTAATTTTTAATTTCTTACAAACAAGCTTAATATAAATAAAAAATTATTTCTAAGTGAAACTTAGAAAAGTAAATTTTTTCAAACCAATATTTGATCAAACTTTAATTTTTATTATGTAAAATTTATAATAATTAGTAAACACTGAATCTTTTATATGCGACTTAGATGAGAAATAAGTCTGGTTATATAAATGCCTTAGCACGGATAATTCGTGGTAACCATCCTCTTTCTCATAAAATACGAGCCGATGAGGGAAAATACTAAATCTTCTTCTTCTTTCGCTGTGGCTTATCCCTATTTTTTTTTTATTTTTTTTCTAGGGGTCGCTCATTTTTATTTTCTCTCTCCACAAAGCCCTATCCTGCACATCCTCAAACTCCAATCCCTTCTGCCTGCAGTCCTCGATCACACAGTCCATCCATCTCCTTTTGGGCCTACCCCTTGGTCTCTTTCCTTCCACCTTCAAATTCAACATTCTCTTCCCCACATATTCCTCTTCTCTTCTCATCACATGACCAAACCATCTCAGCCTACTTTCCTGGATCTTTTTGGATACCTCCACCACCCCTGCCATTTCTCGGATCTTCTCATTCCTCACTCTATCCCTTCTTGTAGAGAAAATACTAAATAGATTTACTAAATAATTAATAAAATGCTGATTTATAAAACTTTTCTAATTATAATTTGTACCCGAGTACTTATTTATAATTTTTTTCGTCATCTGAACCGATCTAGACCTCGTCCCTATTTTTCCAAATTAATTGTTGTTCCATATATAAAATTTAGAAAAATTTCATCATTCAGAACCAGAACCTGAACTTGTACTATCATACAATAAGCAAGATCTCTCCCTCTGTGGTACGGCTCAGTAGCGTATTTTTTTTTTTTTAGAGGTGTAGTTTTTATAACCTTACATACGGAACGAGTAAATACTGTATATATGGAAGGAAAAGATCCATGATAGATTCTTTAAAAATATTAATATAAATACTTTTTCAGTAGCGTATTTTTTTTAGAAGTGTATTAATAACCTTACAGACATGGGCGTAACTAGGAAATTTGTCTGGGGAGCATGGATCCCAGGGGCCTGGAAGGCCCCATATTGTTTCAATTTTTCTTTGAGGGGGGGGTTAGCCAAATTAATTTAAATAATTAAACTGTAGTCTTTTTCATCAGATATATAGATTTTTTTTTATGTAAAAGAAGTAGAAGAATAAAGGCATCTCCTCTCCTTTTACTTTCTCTTACATATATATTATATGTAATATATAATGAGAAAGTATTGCGATCATGTCAAAAATTCGATGTCGGGATGTTAGATATATACGTTTTTTAACTTCATAACTAAACTAGACGAAATATTTATCTTCTTCTCTTCATTTATATCTCCTTAGATAAATTATCCAAAGATTGCATAAATTTATTCATGTTTTTGCTTAAAGGTATGCTTAGGTATGGTATACTAACAATCTTTATTTAAAAATAGCCATCGCTTTGATTTGATAAAACGGAATTAGTTAGGTAATATTGCTGCGAGGTGGCAGCTCTGTTCACTTCTGAAATGCATTAGATATTAATTAATATACAGTATAATAATACAATGGCTTAGCAGGGGCAAGGGCGGATAGAGAGGTGTTTCTCGGGGGGGGGGGGGGTAATCTGGTGTGACTCGTCACACAGCACACTATTTTTTCATAATTTCGGTAATTTAAAGACACATTCTGTACTTGATTGGCAGAATATAAATACAAATCAAATTTTTAAGTATTAATTTTTAAAATTTTACATTAAAAATAAATTTTTTTGCGAAAAAAAGATATTTTTTTTTCAAATCTCGGGGGGGGGGGGGGTAATTATTCCCTTTACCCCACACCTCCTCTTGTATCCGCCCTTGAGCAGGGGTGGCATCCGGTGTGGATATTGTGGTGTCGCTCCAAGAATGAAAACTTATTTTTTATTAGCTTTTTCGACATCTTACGCCATCAAAAATTTCACTTTTCACTTTCTTTTTTTTCCTTTCCCCTTCAAACTTTTTATTTTTTTAATCCCTTATATTTATAAATATAAAGACAATTCATATTATATTAATTTTTTTTTCACAGTCGCACCCCCTCCTCCACTCCCCTAACCTAGATAGTCTGATATAAAAATATTTCATAAAGTATCAAATTACAATCGATTTTATTTTTTTATATTTACCACGTAAATAGACCTACTAATTTTATTATTTTATTTATAGTATTTAATAAATTTAAAATAATAAAATTATTATAGATTATTTCTATTAAAGAAAATAATTTGTTTGCCCTGATTATTCAGAGATGTCTCGATCGTCGCTTAGAGGGAAAACTCCCTTTTGGTTGGTATTGATCGAAACCTGAGCAGCGCTAAATTTGTTTATTTCCCGCTGTTTACTAAAATAAATATTTAAATTTAGTATGTCATTGGTATACCAAAATTACAATATTACAATATATAAAATTTACAATATTTACTCTAATTTTCGAAGATAATTGTAATTTTAAAATGTTTTTTGTTGTAAAATTTTTTTGAATGCATAGATTTGTATATTTAGTATGGTTAGTTACCATTTACAAGAAACATTTGTAAATTTAGTATACTATAACATACTAAAATTAAATTTTTTTTTCAGTGTATGTATAGATTATTCAATATAATTAGATAGAGCTTTGTTTGAAAAAGGTGGAATTTTTCAAGTAGATTGTTCATTAGCCAGTCAATATATCGTTTGAAGTTTAAACAATATATCGTTTAAAGTATTATATGTATCTTTGAAAAGTATAGGTATACAATCGGTCGAATATCACTGATCTCACATCCTATAAGCCCTAAATTGTAATGCATTAGCGCTCCAGGATGAGAGGGGAAAAGGCCCGAAAATATATGAATATTATGATTGAAGCTTAATGAGTGATGCCGAGATAATTATAGACAGAAACTCCTCAACCACGATTATTTTTCGGCAAGGGTATAGGAAGGGAAAAATAAAAACAAAACAAAGTTTTTTTATTTTTCCAAATGAGTTTAATTCCTAATATTCCTAATGTGATAATAAACAGGGGTGCACCGGACAACTTTTAATTATAAAAAAAATGTTAACCTCATTATTTATTGATCTTGAAATCCACCTCACTGAGGAAAATTGGTTAGTGGTTGAAACCACCCGAATAAATACACACACATACACACACCCGCAGCAGGTCTGCATAGTGAACCTTGAGGGACACAGGGATACACACGCCCGCACCAGGGACACACACAGTAAATCGAAAGTGACCAGAAGAAAAATGTGTGTCCTTGGTGGGGGCGTGTGTATCCCTGTGTGTCCCTGGTGTGGACGTGTATATCCCTGTCGTGTCCCTCAAGGTTCACTATGCAGATCTGCTGCGGACGTGTGTACTGTATGTATCCCTTGATCATTTTTAATCATTTTAACTCGGGATATTAATAGCTGATTCTTAGAATTAGGCCTCAAAAAGGTTTTAATAATAGTTGATAATTAATAAAAATAATACTCTGCTACAAATCGCATATTTAAATCTTGTATAGAATTTCAATTTTGTTTAGGTTTTTGGATGTTTGTATTTGTCTATATAGCCAATATCTATCTTTGCTATGCAAATGCAAGTGAAATCTCCTTTCATGTTTACATTTTATTATATGCTTACTGAAAACTGAATAAAAAAATAGGATATTCCAGCTGGGGATTGTACATTTTCTCTTAAGTGAAAAAAACAACGCTCAAAGAGAAAAGAAAAACTAAGGCAACGAACTGATAGTTAATAATAAAAATAAAATATAAAAATAAAAAAAACTTTTTTTAAATGATATCGTATCACATTTTCTGTTAACATGTGAGATGTGCTGTTAGTCACGCCAATTTTTTTATATAAATTTGAATTATTTAGCTTTTGAAAAAGTTAATGAAATGTCATTTCTTGGAAATAAAACTGTAAATTAAAAAAAAAATCCATTTCTACCTTTTCAATTTCTTTAATTAATAACGCTTAAGTTCATTTTAAATTGGAAACGTTCGTTTAATTTTAGAAAACTTGATGAGACGACATTTTTTGATTAAAAAAAATACATTCTTTTCCCGAATTAATTAATAATTTATACCTGGTACCTTAAATAAATGGAGAACTACAACAACTACAACTCTATTAGATTAATGAAAAAGCAAAATTTCTTTAGGTTTTTTAAAAGTTGATATTTTCTTTAATAAATTTATATAATTTATTTATTAAATCTTATCTTATCTTATACTATTAAACGAGCCATGTAGAGAGAGGGACAATATTAAGTCCCACACATGCGCTTTTCTCTACTTGTGATTATTTAATTGAAAATATATATATATATTTTTTTTACCCCCCCCCCGATTTCCAGATCTTACCTCTATACTATATGCGGCCCCAAAATGAAATTGTGCTAGGTCTCGAGTTTGAGAAAATTCGGGTACTAGTACTTTACTGATATATTTTTTTAGTTTTTTTCACTTTTCTCCAAATTCTCTCTAACGATCTTGATTGAAATTTATAAATCAATTATTTTTTAGATTCTCTTTGAAATGTATATTCTTTTTAATCCTGAACAATTTTCCACCACCCATGTGAGAAAATAATTTTTTTTTAATTTTAAAATCAACAAAAATCAGAGAGATGGATCAAACAACTCTCGTTATTGTCAATAAAAAACAAATAATGGGTAATAGCGTATAATCAAAGTAATAAATTATTTTTTAAATTATAGGGACGCCTGGGAGTTAGGCAACCAGTAGCGTAAACGAATGAAAGAATAAAGGAGAAAAAGAAACTCCTCCCCCTTTCACTCCCACTTATGCCCACGCAGTGGCTATTCTTATTTTTCTATTAGTTCACAAGTAGTGGACGGGGCTTTACGTTCTACCCCCTTTCCATATTCCTCTTTCTAGTGTATACAAGGGAGGAGCTAGGCCTCCCTCTCCTTGGTTCCTTTTCGTTTCTCATTCCCTCCCTCTCCGGTTGTCTACCTCCTAGGCGTTCTCTCGTTGGCCCTTTCTAATTACCCGATCTAATTTGTTGGTATAATATTTACGCGACATGATCTGTCTGTCTGTTTTGTGTGTGTCTGTAAATTTATTAGATACTTATACTGATTGCCCTGATGCTTTCAAGATGGTCTTAATCAGGATTGAAACGTCTATAACTTATCATAATGATTTTGTTTCTATTTTTTTTTTCAGGTTTGGTTCCGTTTATCCATAATATCGCTTCGTTATTTGCTGATACATCATTTTCTATTTGAAGCTTGTAAGTACTATTTTCTATGTCTATTCTACGCCAACTCTCATTATTATTATTATATAGTTTACAATTATTATTATTATTACTATAGATTTGCCATTATGCAGCTTTTTTTCTTTTTTTCTTCATCATATTTAGACGCCAAAAATAATTATAACTGATTTACATATCATCGCCTAATCTTGATTAACTCCCTTACGATATGATCAAACAAAATGAATTTTTAACTTTAACAATTATGAAAATAATATAGGCTAATAGAATAGAAGATTGTAATTTCGTATTAGAATTTAAAATTTAATTTAGTTAATAAGTTAATTTAAATTTTTAATTAAAAAAAAAATTCATTTCACTATTTCTTTTAAAGCCTTGATTTTTTATTTTCAGGTAGTCATATGGATTATTTTTTTTTTAATACTTGACTTTTTAATTAATTTGTTGAAATCGCAATATTGAAAATAGTCGAATCTTTTGTTCTCTAAAAAGACAAAAACAGAATGAATCCTCTCAAAAAAGAAACACCCTCATTTTTTTTTTTTTTTTTTGTTTTAGAGATTGATTCGCGTGATTACTTTTTTTTTTTTTTATAAAAAACTCGATCATTTTTCTCCTTATATCAGTGATTAAATGAAATCAACTGAACTGGAATTGATGGTGAATATTAAAATGGGAGCCATGTTTAATAAAAGATAATGACGATCACTCAGCCCTGCTCACTCTTTTCACCTATTCATCTCTCTAATCTACTATTGAAAGGCCAGGTCTTCAAATTTGATTTTCCTCAACCTCAATTATCGAATGATAATTATTATCTTATGTGAACCTTATATTAAAGACCCTCTGCCGTTTTGTATAAATTAATAAATTCATCGTTTTTTGAAGATAACATTATTACCAGTGTTTTTAATTATTGAGCTACTATTATTTTTAATAAATTGAATAAAAGATAAATAAAAAGATATAGTCTATATCAGCATTTCCCAAACTTTTTTTGGCCATTACCCGGTACGAGATTTTAAAATATTTCAAGCCCCACCTTATGAAAAAAAAAACATTTATTTACAGAACAAATTTATTTTTTGATATAAATCAAGTTAGACACAAAAATTGCAACAAATTTTTTTTTGTGTTTTTACAATTTATTTTCGCAACCGGGCAAAATTTTTCTACGACCCAGTGCCGGGTCACGACCCACACTTTGGGAAACACTGGTCCATATCAAAAACTTTTTTTTTTGTAAATTCACTGATTTATATAAGTCCACAGATTTAATTATTGTTCTCCGAAGTCAAGGAGGTGGGGAGAATTGGTGGTCCAAACCCTCCACCCACAAAAAAAAAAAAACTCCAGAAAAATTATGAAAAAAGTAAAATAATTTAGAGACAGAAATATGGCATTAAAATTTTAAATACCGTTAGAGTTATAAAAAATAATTCATTTGGCTGATCTAGCCATCTTCACTACAATAATATGATTTGATTGAGGGTCCGTATCACGCGTTGTATTTTTAGAGATGCACGTGAGTGCCTATATAAAACGATCGCTCTAACAGATGCATGTCCTCCGCTTCTCTAAAAATAATTTTTTATTGATTGACACCTACCCTTCATCAAACCATATTTTTCTACTGTATGTTGTAAGATCGTTAGATGGCCTATAAATACAAAAAGTATTATTGTTTATTTGGTCTTCAACCTAATCCTCAGATTTTTGTTTCTTCGCTTTTAAGCAAGAGCGACCACAACTCTTTTCTTATCTCAACTCTAGAATTTTGATATGATATGAAAATATTATTAAAAAAAAAATTAATTGGAAAATATATATATAGATAGAAATCTTGGATACAGTGCCTCGTGAAATAAGGTTGTGGAATGTTGTTGGCCTCAAACAAAAATTCGAAGTGAAAACTCTAATCTGAATGTGTTTCCCATCATATAAACGCGTAAATGGCTACCATTGTATCGCAATGAAATAGCACAGGGCTGTAAGGAATAAAATACCATCCAAGATAATGCTGCGTGTCACAAGTTGATGAAAACGAAGGTCAAATTGAATGAATTACGCTTCGAATTGCTTCCCCACCCGCCGTATTCTCCTGATCTGCACCCAAGTGATCACTGGATTTTAGCAGACATCAAAAAGATGATCCAGGGAAAGAAATCTGACTCAAATGATGAATGAGGCCAATATTGAGAGCAAAGATAAATCGTTCTACAAAAAAAGCATCTAAAAGTTAGAGAGTTGGAATGAATGTATCACTCTTGAAAAAAAGTATTTTGATAAATAGAGTTGAATTTCCAAAAAAAAAAAAAAAAAAAAAAAAAAACAGACTGAAAACTTATAGAGTGATGTGTTATATACTTGTAGGTAGAGATGAAACGATACCACTGAGGCATCGATACTTTTACTATCGTATCTGTCGCAAAGTATCGATACCACCCGGTATCGATCGAAAAGTATTGATACCAACATGGTATCGAAAAGTATCGATACTTACTCGTATCGGTCAATTTTTTAGTGCAATTAAAAATAAGTAAAAACAGCAGTAAATACTGATATTATATTTACTTATTTGATATAATAAAAAAACAATTATATAGTAGAGATATGAAACTAAAACAGCATTCAAACCAAACATTTTTTTTTCTTAAAATTTACTTACAAATAGGTACTCAAATTTGGCCAAAAGATATTAAATTAAATTAATTTTGTACAGTTGTATACTTGTATACTCGTATCGTTTCATCCAGGGCGGGGGGGGGGCATACGTGGATATTCAGAGACAGAAAAACTAAAAAATCCATATATATTTAATAAACCATTAACATTAGAAATATTTTTCAATATTATCTAAGAAATATTTTCAAAAGATTATTGAAATAAATTCACATTTTCCTTTGAACATTTTAATTCCTTCAAATTTATTAAAAATGCCCTAAGGCTAAAGGAAATAAATAACATTTCATATATATCTGAATACTTGTTGTTAATAAAATGTTGGTTTACTTTTATTAAGACTAATACTTTTAAAAGTATTTTCGATTTATTTCTCTGTAACTCTGCTCTGAATATAAATCAGCTCAAAAAAATATACCATAAATAGAAATAGAATGAAAGAGAAAAAGAGAAGAGAGTATAGATTAGAATATTTCTATCCAAGTTTGATTGAGTGTATATCATACGCATGGCTGGCGATTTGTTTGTGCAAATAAAAGCGCAAGTCGTTTGATCTATTTCCGGATTATCAAGGATACGAGCGCACTGGACCAATCCTCTCCAGATCTATTATCAGGTCAATGGACACCTGGCTCTCTCTCCTGGGATAAATTAGCTCGGGAACAGTCAAAAGTGAAGAGAGCGAAAAGAGAAATTAAAAATGAAAATCGAAGTACGAAATCAGAAAAGTTAATTATGTAAATAATGAAAAATACAAGAAATCTTGAATTTTTTTTTTATAAAAAAAAAAAGTAAATTTTTTTATATCAGATAGCCTACTTAATTAGCTCAATTTAAAATTTTAAAAAATACCTACCAAGTAAAATCCAAACAATTTCTAGTATAACCACAACGTGATATGCTGAATGAAGAGAGAGTTTCTATATTTGAGAAATTTGTTGTTACTTGAGTTGGCGTGAACGTCACGTTCAATTATTAATAAACTTGTGAATATTTTATTTATAACAGCGTCCAGAATAGAATTGATTTCCTCGATCGCCACAGATGGTGAATTTAAATAAATTTATTAATAATTATACTGCACAAAGGGAAGTCTCCTATTTTTGGAGATAATGACATAATGTATATGTCATTGACATATACATTCAGTATCATTTTATTTAAATATTTAAATACCCGAGTAAAAATGATTAAAAATGATCGAGGGATACACACGCCCGCAGCAGGTCTGCATAGTGAACCTTGAGGGACACACACGGATATACACGCCCGCACCAGGGACACACAGGGTACACACGCCCGCACTAGGGACACAGGTTTTTCTTCTGGTCACTTTCGATCTACTGTGCGTTTTTTGGCGTATCTCCAACCTCATTTTGTCCATTTCACATCATATAGGTTACCCCTTATGGATTATTTGAATTCTCAAAAAGTAAAGAATTAAAAAAAGATTATATGAATCAAGTTGACCATTTATATAAAATTAATTAATATATAATCCAAATAATTCACCGTTGACATTAGTTGAAACTTTCATAAATTTAATTAAATTATCATCTCATTATAGATAAATAAATAACCCTATGTTTATCCATAATTAGATGATAATTTAATTAAAATTAATTCGTTTCAGTTTTGTTATAGTATTCAATAAAATAAACAAACTACTAGCTGTAGTTATTAAAAGTAATAAAATAAATAAAAAATATTTATTCATTTTTATTAAAATCTAGCAGGTGTGGTCCTGGAATTTGGTTTGGGGGAAGTAGATTTTTTTTTATTTAACAAATTCATTCTTTTTAAATTGGTAGGCTATATTAAAAGTATCCCTGTCAACAAAGGCAGGGGCGCCGGAACGAATTTGAATCAGGGGGGAGCAAAAAATTTTTTTTTAGAAAATTAAAATAATTTAATATGTTCAAATAGTATAAAACAAAATCTGGTGTGACTGGCGCACAGCACACAACTTTCTCTTACCTTCGGTAATCGAAAGTTGTGCACTGTGCTTGTCACACCAGATTTTTTGTGTCGACATGTATTTAGTTTCCTACAGTAGGGTACAATTGAATTCAAGATGTAAAATTTATAAGTATGGGAAAATATTTATATTTTGATACCATGGCAACCATTTCTCCTATCTTTTCTATGGAGTACAAGAGTAAAGTGGTCTTCAGAAGATTTCAATCACAAAATGAGAATATACATTTTATAGAGAATCTAAAAAATAATTGATTTTTGAATTTTAAAAAAAATCGTTGGAGCAAATTTTGAGAAAATCGAAAAAAACTGAAAAAGTGAATCAGTAAAGTACTAGTACTTTTTGGTCGATTTTGTTCAAAAGCTTCGTGTCACGTCCCATGGGGGTGCCTAACTTAAATATAAAATTTCAACCTCCTAGCTCTTTTCGTTCTTGAGATATTTTGTTCACAGACACACACACACACAGACACACAGACACACAGACAGACACACAGACAGACAGACCATGTCGCGAAAACCACTTTTTTGGATTCAGGGGACCTCAAAACGTGAAGATCCATCAAAATCTCGACATCGAATTTTTGACATGAATCCAATACTTTCTCTATATATATATATTACATATATACATAGGTAAGAGAAAGTAAAAAACAAATTTACTATAAAGCTTTAAAAATTTTAAATAAAATCACAATTTTAATAAAATTAAAATTTTAAAAATTTGGTAGTGATTTTATCAAAAATTTTTGGAAAAAAATGAATTTTAATTTTCTTTTTACTTTCTCGTACCTCTATATATATGTTAATATATAGAGAGAGAAAGTATTGGTTTCATGTCAAAAATTCGATGTCGAGATTTTGATGGATCTTCACGTTTTGAGGTCCCCTGAATCCAAAAAGTGGTTTTCGCGACATGGTCTGTCTGTCTGTGTGTCTGTCTGTGTGTCTGTCTGTCTGTGTCTGTGTGTCTGTGAACAAAATATCTCAAGAACAAAAAGAGCTAGGAAGTTGAAATTTTATATTTAAGTTAGGCACCCCCATGGGACGTGACACGAAGCTTTTGAACAAAATCAGCCAAAAAGTACTAGTACTTTACTGATGCACTTTTTCAGTTTTTTTCGATTTTCTCAAAATTTGCTCCAACGATTTTTTTTTAAATTCAAAAATCAATTATTTTTTAGATTCTCTATAAAATGTATATTCTCATTTTGTGATTGAAATCTTCTGAAGACCACTTTACTCTTGTTCTTCATA
The DNA here is from genome assembly GCA_023213315.1 of Euborellia annulipes. Classification (NCBI taxonomy): domain Eukaryota; kingdom Metazoa; phylum Arthropoda; class Insecta; order Dermaptera; family Anisolabididae; genus Euborellia; species Euborellia annulipes. The sequence continues at coordinate 35,402 of JAKCPI010029910.1, read as the reverse complement.
GGAAAGATAGGAATTTCTCCTATGGTTGCTATGGTAACAAAATATAAATATTTTTTCCATACTTATATATTTTACATCTTGAAAATCGAATGTACCGTACTGTCGGCAACTAAATACATGTCGACACAAAAAATCTGGTGAGACAAGCACAGTACACAACTTTCGATTACCGAAGGTAAGAGAAAGTTGTGTGCTGTGCGCCAGTCACACCAGATTTTTATTCTTTTAATTTTTTTTTAATTTAGGAGATCAGCGAATTTTCTTTATTAGGATCAGCCCATTGCCAATGTTTCGGTCCAGCTCTGATGATGGCCCATATCTAGGGCCGAAACGATAGCAGTGCGCTGATCTTAATAAAGAAACTTCGCTGGTTGCATCTTCTTGTTTCCTTTTATTATTTATCTTATTTATCATTTTCATTAATAAATTAAATTTTGGCCTGTTCCATAACTGTGTTGGGTATGTTTTTCATTGTTTTTAATTAGATTCAAAAATAAATTAAATTAAAACTTTTTATCCTTTATTACTCATTTCAAATGCTTTCTGACTTTTTGTTGATCAACCGCCTCCTTATGTTATATAAAGTTGCCAAAATAAGAAGAAATAAGAACAAATAACATTTCTTATATTTTTTCTATCTTCAATGTTTCTTTATCATTTTGTTCACAATTCTTTCTTTGCATTTTAATTTACGTAAAGATAATAACAATTTAAACAATTCTCTCTTAGCCTACATATAGTATATGTAAATTGAAATTCTTTCTCTCTGGAATAAAAATATATTTTTCTATTTCTATATTATTTCTTTTTACTGATTTTTTTTTATATAATGTCTTCTATTCACGTTTTTCCTTTTTAAATTTTTGCAAAACTACTAAGAGTTTTGTTTTAAAATAGATGCATATTAATTAAAGTCTATCGTATACTATAATATGAGGCAAAAAATTACCCACACCCTCATTTTGTTAGTCAAATCTATACCATTAGGCCTATTATTAAAATTGTTTAGCGTAACAATAATACTTTGAAAGCTGAAATTTTACCATGATAAAAAGAGAGATAACGATAAAAAAATTATAGGGTGGAAAATATAAAAAAAATGTTGGACTCTCATGTATATGGTCTAAAAAACAGAGTCATATGCAATCTAGTAACCCTTTAGGGAATATTAAATTCAAGAAGAATATTCGTCTCTTTATAGCCAAGTAATTCACCAGTTTCCATTAGCCTGATCAATTCCCTCCTGTATTTAATGAGTGGTGACCCGACTGAGGTGCTCGAAACTAATGGCTGCGTTAATCTTAAAACCAGCGAAACCTCCATTTATCTTCTAAAAGGATTTTAAATTACGTTCAAAAAATTTCCATAATTCTCAATTTTTTTTTTTTTAATAGAAAAATGTAATAATTAGCGATTTATCTTATTCTCAATTTTTACACCATTGATATTTAATTTCTATATTAAATATATTGAGATATTTTTATTTTTTTTTTTTTATTTTCTTTTTTCCCTTCTCTTATTTGACTTATTTTATTTATGAATTTTTTTTTTATTCACACTTTTTCCCATTCACACCCCCCAGGATATATGGGGGAGGACCCCCTCCCAAAAAAATTCACCCCCCATCCAATTTTCACAATTTCCCCTTTTTCATTTTTCTTTTTCTTTTTTTTTTTTTTTTCCTTTTTTCTTTTTTTTCTTTTCCATTTTTTTATGCTTTTTGCCGGCTCTAGTAATAATATTTATTCATATTGATGAATTTTCGGAGAACACTAACAACGCCCTTTATCGAGCCCAGGGCGATTCCACTCCATTTGATTCAATTTCTCTATTCTTGAAAAAAAATTCAACTTTTATCAGCAACAAAAGTAGCAAAAAAAACTTATGTTCCAATATTCTTCGGTAAAATAAAATAAAACTTACTTTTTTAGAAAAATAAAATTCTAAACTGATTTAAATCAGTTTTAATGGTAATACTTTTGTCATCGAAAAATGCGAAAAGATTTGACACATCCTCTATCCTTTTCTCTCCTTTACTCAACAACAATTTTTCTCTTTTTTTCTCTTATTAGACTATATATATATCATATGTTTGTTGTAATAATATATCAAACGCTCTGTTGTTACGAGGTCCTGTCAGTTTCCATTTCACAGAAAAATATCACAGGAGATGTTGTTGGCAAGTTTTCTAAAACTCATTATTTATTTTACTTAAAAAGTAATATGTATTATGATTATTTGAGAGTTATAGGGGGTAACAATTTGAAAATGTAATGAAAACGAGACGCTCTTTTCTGCAAAAAGATTTCATGCCTTTCATTAGATTAGAAGTGACAACCTTATAATACTCAGTCCTTTATTATTTTGATAAGGTAGTTCTTTCTCATTGAAGTTTCGCTTGCACTCTTATTATCATTTGCTGAATTCTTCCATTTTTGTATAATAAGAACTACAAAAATAAAAAAGGTAAATTAATTGCACTGAACTAGGAGTCTAGTAGTAGTAGAGAAAATTGAAAACACTAGGTTATGAGTTTCAAAGATTTATTAAAAATTAATATATTTTTTTTTTAAACTCTCACACTTTTTTCCCATTCACACACACCTATACACACAGTCTTTTCGGCAACTTAGGCCATTTAGAACTTTTAACGATACGCGTTATTTGTAAATATATCAATTGGGAGTCCAGGCATTCTTATTTAAGCCATTTGGTATCCAAATGGCTTAAATAAAATCATCGGACTGCCATGAATACGACCCTCGACCCTTGGCTTACAAGGCAGGAGCTTTACCAACTACGCCAAGCCCGAGGGCGAGTATTTAATAGAAGTGTTAAAAAATTTAATTTTTAATAATTTATGAAGTTATTAGAAAATTAAAAAAAAAATTCAATATTAAACATTCTTTTTTTCATTAATTCATTAACATTTTAATTTCTGTATATTAAAAATAAATTAAATTAAACCTTTTAAACTTTTATCTCTCATTTCAAATGCTTTGTGCCTTTTTGATGATCAGCCGCCTCCTCATGTTTTATAAAGCTGCTAAAATAAGAAGGAATTCTCACTAAATAAGTAAGATGGGACAACTCGCTTGTTATGATACGTAAATATGCATGTAGACTCTAGCACACCCATACGACCAACTCCGGGGCATTAACAATTTTAAAGGGCTGAAGATGGAACAAGAAAATTCCTCCGAAACGTCTGTTGGATTCTAAAAATCGGAGGCTTTATATTTTTGGCTGCACCGGATCCTTCTCCTGATGTAAGAACAAATCGCCTTGAATTTTTCGCTATTAGCCGAAAAATTCAAGTCAGGGAGTTTTAATTGTTTATTAAATAAAATTGCAAAAATAAGAGATAAAGAAAGATATATCAATTCGAAATGAAGAAAAACTATCAGTAACATAAGGTTTGCCCTGAGACTTGACATGGGGCGCCACGGAAAAATTCTGAAATATTAAGGACGCCTGGAACCGAAAATGTTTGGGGACCCCTGTTTTAAACAATAAAGATGTATTATTATAATGATTATTGTTGTCTTGCTACTATTATATTAACTTACTATAAAAAAAAAAAAAAAAAAACTTATTAAGCCCTCGGGGCGTGGTGTAGAGGTTAGCGTGCTAACCTCGTATACCAAACGTCGCGGGTTCGGACCCCAGGCAGTCCGATGATTTTATTTAAGCCAATTGGATACCAGATGGCTTAAATAAGAATGCCTGGACCCTATATATGTATATTTAATCAATAACGGTTATCGTAAATGTCTTATATGGCCTGAGTTGCCGAAAAGACAGTGTGAATGTGTGTGTGAGTGTGAGTGTGAATGAGAAAAAGTGTGAATGTTTAAAAAAAAAAAAAAAAAAAAAAACTTACTATAATTGACGGAATTCAAGTTGTTTTCAGTTAGATGTTCTTTAATTTTTCTGTGGTTTGTTTAACAGAAGAAAAATAATTTAAAACTTTTTTTTTTTTGAGAGGGTGGACAGGGAGAATTAAACAGTGATGACAGATTACATCTCTTTATAAAAAATAAAGTTTCTCTTTTAAAGTTTAAATAAATAATAATTGAATAAAAGAGGAATGGAAAAATATGAGAAACTTTCTCCTCTACGTCATATCGCGGGAAAGAAATTAATTGAATCGCGTATTTATAAGTCGACCTTTATTTTAACCTCAATGAAAAATAAATCACAAACAGAGCTACTTTACACTTTGTGGTTTAAAAAAAAAGTGTTCTTTAATTATTAAAATTAAAAAAAAAAAAAAAGAAAAATAACATTCCAAACAATTTTTTACTCATTATTTATTTACAGTATGGTACTACTTCATTCTCAAAATTTTTCAACTTTTCTTTCACACTGATTTATAAATTAAAAATTAAGTAATAAATATTTAAAGAGTAATAATAATAGATTCTATGAATTATTAAAAATGTTTTCTTGTTTCTTACCCTCACCCAATTATATAAACTGGAACATTTGTAATTGATCTTTAGAAAAAAAAGTCCAGTCAAAAGAGTTAGATGACTCAAATGGCATCTTTGTTTTAAAGCTAATATGTATGGCGAAACAAAATTAGAATTATCACGCTTATCTCTGGATTAGGTTGGTCGAATCGATTTCGATTTTAATCGAAAATCGGTTTTGAGCTTCGATTTTCGATTAAAATCGAAATCGATTCAGTGTTTTGAAAAAATCGAAAAAATCGATTTTTGACGGCCGATTTTCGATTTTCGATTTTCCAACAAAGTGATTTTAGCGACATGATCTGTCCGTCTGTGTTCAATTTTAAGCTTGAAGGATTTGAGCTATGAGGTTGGAATTTAAGAAAGACACCCCCTGGAGCGAGAAAATAAGCGGTTAATTAAAATTGGCCAAAAAGTACTAGTACTTTACTGAGGTAGTTTTTCAGGTTTTTTTGATTTTCTTAAAAATAACCCCAACGATTTTGATTAAAATTCAAAAATCAATTATTTTTTAGATGCTCTTTAAAATGTATATTCTCATTTTGAAGTACACTTTACACTTGTATTTCATAGGAAAGATAGGAGAATTTGCTGCAATGGTAACAAAATATAAATATTTCCCCATGTTTATAAATTTTAATCTTGAATTCAGCCCTCGGGGCTTGGTGTAGTGATACCAAATGGCTTAAATAAGAATGCCTGGACCCCTAATATGTGTGTATTATCAATAACGGATATCGTATATCGTAAAAGTCTTAAATGGTTTAAGTTGCCGAGAAGACTGTGTGAATGTGTGTGTGAATGAGAAAAAAAGGGTGTTTTAGAAAAAAATCTTGAATTCAAATGTACCTTAAGTTTACTGTCGGAACCTAAATATATGTCCACACAAAAATCTGGTGTGACAAGCACAGAACACAACTTTCGCTTACTGAAGATAAGAGAAAGTTGTGCTGTGCGACGAGTCCCACCATATTTTTTGAGAAATATAGAAGCTGATATTTAGTTCTCTTTGTTTGTTAAAATTTACGTTATAACGTTAAAACTTAAGTTATAAACACTAAATATGTTATACCATATACAATGTGTTGGTTTTTAAAGAAGTTATAAAGACTGAATAAATTGATTTGGGCATCAGTAATGCAACGTTCTATTTTTCTTGTTCCACAAACCGCTTGGAAATCGTAAGCAGAACCTTAAAATCAACTTATGGGCATAGTGAAAGATTTTTTGTAAAAAAATCGAAAATCGATTAAAATCGATTTTTTTAAGGCAAAAATCGATTTTTTTAAAAATCGATTATTTGGTTTCGATTTTAAAAATCGAAAATCGATAATCGATTCAGCCTCCGAATCTACCAACCCTACTCTGGATAGATTCTTCAGCATTAATAAAGATTTTTTTTTTTAAATTGAAAAAATCTGGTGTGACTGGCGCACAGCACACAACTTTCTCTTAACTTCGGTAATCGAAAGTTGTGTTCTGTGCTTGTCTCACCTGATTTTTTGTGTCTACATGTATTTAGTTTCCGACAGTATGGTACATTCGATTTTCAAGATGTAAAATTTATAAGTATGGCAAAATATTTATATTTTGTTACCATGGCAACCATTTCTCCTATCTTTCCTAGAAAGTACAAAAGTAAAGTGGTCTTCAGAAGATTTCAACTGAAAAATGAGAATATACATTTTAAAGAGCATCTAAAAAATAATTGATTGTTGTATTTAAAAAAAAAATCGTTGGAGCAAATTTAGAGAAAATCGAAAAAAACTGAAAAACTGCATCAGTAAAGTACTAGTACTCTTTGGTCGATTTTGTTCAAAAGCTTCGTGTCACATCCCATGGGGGTGCCTAACTTAAATATAAAATTTCAACCTCCTAGCACTTTCCGTTCTTGAAATATTTTATTCACAGACACACACACACAGACAGACCATGTCGCGAAAACCACTTTTTTGGATTCAGGGGACCTCAAAACGTGAAGATCCATCAAAATCTCGACATCGAATTTTTGACATGAATCCAATACTTTCTCTCTATATAAATATATTAACATATATATATATAGAGGTAAGAGAAAGTAAAAAAAATTACATGCATACATATAAAGAAATCAGCTGATGATTGTCTATATAGACAGAAACGTTGTGAAGTCAGAGAGTAGGCTACCTTCTGTTCTAATTTCATTCTTTCATATCTTTTTCTATGAAGAACAAGTGTAAAGTGTGCTTCAAACAATTTTGAGGGCAAAATCAAAACAATGTTTTTAAGGTGCGCTTCTCGAAAAGCCGTTAGAAGACGATTCAGTATCGAGATACTCTACTATAAGTTGTAGATATTTTAAATAGCTTTAATTTTTAAAAAAATTTGAGGTTGATAGCTTGAAAATTTGGCTCCCTGGAATCTCCCAAAATTAGCACCCCGAAACGCACACCTTAAGAACATCCAAAAAATAAATGATATATGAATTCTAATCTAAATCGTTTCTGCAAATTTAGAGAACATCGAAAAAAACTAAAAAAGTACATCAGTAAAGTACTAATACTTTTTGGCCGATTTTATTTAAAAGATATAAAATTTCAACCTCATAGCTCTTTTCCTTCATAGTATATTTTGATCACAGGCATACAGACTGACCTTTTTTTTGGGACCCACTTTTTTGAATTCAGCGAACCTCAAAATGAGTATATTAGTGCTGCAAAAAAAAACCGACTAATTTTTTTCCGAGTCTTGAATGAAAATATGTTAGTTTATCATGTTTTAAGAGACCTCTCCAAAAATGAACTAAAAAAAAAAAAATATTTTAAGGGTCGCTCAAAATTTTTAAAAATTTCCAAATTCGTCAAAAATTGATTTTTTTCTTTTTGTTTAATTTTTTTTCTCGTTACGGTAGAATTTTATAAAGTAAAAAAAAAATACGTTTCACAAATTTTCACCTTAAAATATTAATTTTTAAAGGTCACTCAAAATTTTTTTAATTTGCCAGTGCATTGCTTTCGATGTTTTCGAGCGACCTTTAAATATTTATATTAACCCACCCGCCGCCCTAGTGTATATCCATCAAAATCTCGACATCGAATTTTGACTTGAATCCAATACTTTCTCTTTCTATCTATATATATGTATATAGGTAAGAGAAAGTGAAAATCACATGACATCAGAAGCTGAAGATTTAATGAAAATGAATTATTCGTATATAGAATTTAATTCTGATTGATTTGGTTAAACTGTATTTAACTTAATTTCAAATTAATGTGGGGGATCAGAGAGTTAATTTAGGATTTATTTAGAGAAAATTTTCAGGTTGAGTTTTAAGGTAGCCTATTTGGTTGTTTATCCAAAAGTTTTAATTCAAAAGCTTACATAATATTTAATTGGCTGGAAGGTTTACTTTGCTTCCTTTGATGAATTTTAGATTTAATTCTAAAGTGTTTTTAATTTAACAATCATTATTATAAAAGCTAAAGGATATGGGTTCGGATCCCAGCTCCATAAATATTTATTTAAGCCAATTTGATATCAATTAATCACAATTGGCTTAATATCAATAGATAATAAGTTAAAATCCCTTGGCTTAAGTTAATTAGTTCAAAAAACTTTCATAAATAGAAAAAAAAGTGTGTTAATTTCACCCTTTTGCTTAAGGTAAAAATGAGTATTGTTTTGGTTTTTAAAATTGTTATTCAATTATATATCATTAACTTTTGAAACATAATTTGAAGCCTATAAATGTTTCCATTTTAATTACAGTAATCAAAGGTTATTTACATATTTGAAATGATTGATATTATTGTATTACAAATGATAGGCTCTATTAAATGAAGTGAAAATCGAATTTGTATTTATCAAATATCCAGATAAAATTAATATTAGTCATTTTATTAAAATACATGTACATATCAGTTTTTAATCGGGCTGGACGTTTTCAAAAACTAATTTATAAATAATATTATTAAAATTGGAAATAGGAACGGGGACTTCCCGGGAACAGCAGCCAGGGTAAATAAAAAACTTTATATTTCTTAGCCGACGTTTCGGGTGCAAGTCGCACCCATCCTCAGGGCAAGCAAAATTGTCAAAATTTAGTACAGGTTAATCGGTACTTAAAATTAATTTCATGTTTATACATGTATTCGTGCGTTCGTAGCATTCTATGGAATGTACAATAACAAAAAACTTATCACAAAACGTTTTACTGGCACGACATTCAAATAGCAAGCCCCGACATTCAAATAGCAAAATGCTTGCTATTTGAATGTCGTGCCAGTAAAACGTTTTGTGATAAGTTTTTTGTTATTGTACATTTCATAGAATGCTACGAACGCACTATACCAATAAAAAAATTCTTCAAGAAAACATAAACAGTAAGATTCTTCCATTTTATTAAAATAAAATAATCAAAATTGAAAATATTGTCTTTAAATGAATGTTATTAATAGGGCTCGGATTTCGCCCTATTTGCCTTTTTTTTAATTTATGGCTTAAAATTTAGGCCAATATGATATGTATACGTTTCATGAAATTCTGAATAAAATAAGAGGCATTTGTTAGTGCCTATAATGCCTATTTTGGCCGATTTTGGGTTTTAGTGCCTATTTCATCTATAAATGCCTTTTTTAGTGCCTATTTTACGTTCAAATAGCCAATTTCAATTTTTTACGAGCTATACATAGCCTAAATTGAAAATTTTTTTGAATTATCAAGAAAATATTTCAAGGGGGGTAAAGGGGTAATTACCCCCCCCCCCTCCTGAGATTTGAAAAAAAAAATACTTTTTAAAAAAAAAAAATTTATTTTTAATGTAAAATTTTAAAATTAGTACTTAAAATTTTGATTTGCATTTGTATTCTGACAAACAAGTACAGAATTACCGAAATTAAGAAAAAATTGTGTGCTATGCGACCAGTCACACTAAATTACCAAAAATAAGACATCAATTTTTTAAATTTTTTTATATTATTTCTTAAATAATGTCTTTTAAGTGCCTTTTTTAGTGCCTATTTTTATAATAAATGCCTTTTTAAGTGCCTATTTTAATAATTTTTAGTGCTTAGTTGCCTGCCTATTTTAAAGATTTTTAGTGCCTATAAATCCGAGCCCTAGTTATTAATCGCAGATTAAGGATTTGAGATGTCAGTCTATGAGACTGGAAATCATTTAATTTTTTCGTTCATTTCCTATAGCTAAATAAAAGTCTGAAAAATTAAGGGAAAAGTAGATAAATGACAAATATCTGAATGGTCTTCGATATTGATAAAAAATTTACTTGTAAAATATTAGCCTATTTGTAAACAAAAGACGTGGAATTACTAAACAAATATATCTTGTTAGATAGAAACAAATCTTTAATTCCTTTAAAAAAAAAAGCAAAACTTGTAAAATTTAAATTCTCCACGTGTTTAGCATAAAAAAATATCTGTTGGCAAGCTATTTATTTATTCACCTGTGCGAATGTACTTTGAAATTCCTCGCCGATTGGTACATTCATCCCACACACTGATATGCATACCCTGATGATTTTTCTCTCTCCATCCTCGCTCATCTTGTATAAATTGTCTGTATTCGATCAGAATGGCAATGGACTTTATATGTATGGGGTGTCTGTCTGTGTGTGTGTGTGTGTGTGTATGTGAAGGTGTTTGTGGATCGAATTGTACCCCCTCAGAGTTGTGGGGACGAAGAGAGAGCGAAGTGAGGATTCGGCGCCGGCGTCCTGTTCTGTTCAGTTGTGTTCAGTGGCGCGCTGGACCCGGTAAAGGAGCCACCAAACGGTATTTTATTTTATTTCCTCCCAGTGTGCATGTGTGAGTGTGACAGTGGTTGACAGTCCGGCAAAACACCTGCAAACTGATCCAATTCCAATACAGATTCTAATTACCAATCGGTAACAACTTTTTTCAATTTATTTTTTAATTATTTAGTAGAAATAAAACAATTCGATTATTACAATGAAGTTTTATTTTTTATCACCTACAAATGGTATAAAAAATTTTATTTAAAAAAAATTATTTAATCAAAATTTAATTCTTCTTTTTATTTAGGCTATTTTTTTTTTTTTTTTTTTAACAATTTGATTAAATATTTAATCTAGTAAATTTTTTTATCTATAATTTTATTTTTTATCAATTATGTTTTTATTATAGACGGACATTACAAAATTTATTAATAATTGGACCCTCTTACGCATTAGTATGTCAAGCGCCATCTACCTAGTTTTGAGAAAATTAACATTAAAGTTTTTTGTTTTCATTAGATTATATATAATTTTTTTTGTCAATTGTGCAAGTAACATTAAATATTAATTTTTTTAGGCCATATTTCATAAAGAATACTATTAATTATAGCATTTGAAACAATATTCCGTGCTTAACTCAATTTTTTTGGCGCTTGACACACTAATGCATAACAGGGTGCAATTAATAGTTAATCAAGATATTATTATCCTTTAATTTAATTTTTTATTTCAAAAATCTAAAAAAATTTTTAACATTTTTATTGGTGAAAAAAAAAAAAAAAAAACACTCAGTCATGTTAAATATATCTAACAAAGTCTAGTTAAGTCCGAATCTAGGTATTTTGAATACTATTATCTTATTCAAATATATAGATCTCGAAAAATATTTAAATCTGAAAAATTTTTGAATTAAAATATTTTTTTTTTATATCAAAATTGAAACATTATCGAAAGAAAGAAATTTATAAGAATTCAGTAGATCGGTTCTGTAGCAACTCCAGGATGTTATTTATTACTCATCGTAAGCAGGTTTTTTTTTTAATAATACTAAAAACAAATCAATAAATATGGATTCACATCTGAATTAATTAATTTCTTAAGGCATTTATCAATTACTGGTCTTAATATCGTCATGTCTTTCCAGTAAATATCTTCTATAAAGGAAGATTGTTGCCTGAACAATTAATAAATGACCATTCTTAGTCTCTGGTCTCTTTGCCTTCCTTTGTCTACCTTATCTCATTAAAAAATATTAATACAATACTTTTTTAATTAAAAAAAATACCGTACATGAAAGAATATTCAACCAAACTTATTAATTCAATGCGAAATTTCATTTTTTTTTTTTTTAATTTGAGGGAAAAGCCTTAAATTACGGCAAAAAACCCCTCAATAGCATACAAAAAAATCATTCCCCGGTTGTTTACCCCTGGTGCATCATGCACGCTGGAACGCACCAAACCCAGTACCGGTATCTAGCACAAATGGCCATCAACCCGGTTCCAATGTTGGAAGTGAGAGGCGCTTCACCTCTCTACTCCCCAAAAATCAGTCTGACTGGTCATCCCCATTTTCCTCTATCGAAATTTCATTAAAGTTTATATAAATATATATATTCTAAAATAGCATAATCATATTAGGCTATATTATTAATCGATTTACAACAATCCCATTTCAAGAATCTTTTGCATGATAATAGTCTATATATAATTCAAAGTGTTTCAAGAGTTTAAAAAAAGATTAAATTTAATTTAAATAAAGGCCTAAAGAGAGCATATATTAATTAGAGTGATTAAATAAAATTCATATTCTTAAAATAATGCTTAAAAGGATTAAGAATCTCATTTTATTAAAAAGCTTATTTTTAATGTGATTTTTTGTCTTTCTTCAGGTTCTAAAATATTAAATTTTATTTATTTTCATATAATCATTTGGGATCCAAATGATTGAAATACATTTTCAAATTGCCTTGTTATAGAATCATCATCATAGATTTTAAGATTATCAATTTGAGGGCCCCCGGGTTTGGCGTAGTAGGTAGCGTGCCTACCTCCTATACCAAACTTCGCGGGTTCGGACCCAGGCAGTCCGATGATTTTATTTAACCCATTTGAATACCAGATGGTTTAAATAGAAATGCTTGAACCCCTAATAGTAGATATATATATTACAACGGTTATCATCAAAGTCTTAAATGGCCTAAGTTGCCGAAAAGACTGTGTGAATGTATGTTTGAGTGTGAGTGTGAATGAGAAAAAAGTGTGAATGTTTTTTTATTAAAAAAAAAAAAAAAGATTATCAACATCGCCAATACTTCTAGGCCACGGATTGGAAGCAATCAATAGGGTTGAAAAAATTAAAATGACCTTCCTGGCGCCTTGAGTGGCCATAAAAATTCCAAAATATCTAACTTAATTGTGAAATCTTTTACATGAAAAAGTCAAGTTTACACAGATTATATAGTAGTAGTCTGGGATGAGTAGGTTGGAGAATGAATAACAACCAGCAGATTAATCGCTCCACCTGACGTCCTTTATTTGGCAAATATTTCGACGCATATGACACGTATCATCTTCAGTGCCCCGAGGATGTAATAGGGGGGCTTGGTCCAAAATTAGGGGCGTCATACAATTTCAATTCTGCATCATAGCGGTAATCAGCTTAGAGAAGGCACCTCACAAAAACATGTATGACGCCCCTAAGGCATTTAAATAATTTTTGGACCAAGCCCACCTATTACATCCTCGCGGCACTGAGGATGATGCATGTCATATGCGTCGAAATATTTGCCAAATAAAGGACGTCAGGTGGAGCGATTAATCTGCTGGTGGTTATTCTCAAACCCCATTAGAGTTAAGTTTATTTTTAACTAAAAATAAAAATACTCCCCCTGGGCTGGGAGGTTAAAGATAGTGACAAATGTCAATATCGATAACTTCAAAAGACAAGGAGAGAATGGGTTCGGATTCCAGGTCGTCGGATGAATATTTATTTGAATCAATTGGATCAGTTGGTATAAATACTGTAACTGTATCATATGTATCAATAATTGATGCAAGTTATCGTTTAAAGTCTATATTGCCTCAGATGCCAAAAGATCAAAGCGCTTTAGAACTCAATTTTAGATTATTATTATTATTTTTACTTTCTCTTACCTCTATATATGTTAATATATAGAGAAAGTATTGGTTTCATGTCAAAAATTCGATGTCGAGATTTTGACGGTTATACACGTTTTGAGGTCCCCTGAATCCAAAAAAGTGGTTTACGCGACATGGTCTGTCTGTGTGTCTGTGAACAATATATCTCAAGAACGAATGGAGCTTGGAGGTTGAAATTTTATATTTAAGTTACGTACCCCCATGGGACGTCACACGAAGCTTTTGAACAAAATCGACCAAAGAGTACTATTGTAATAGTACTTTACTGATGCACTTTTTCAGTTTTTTTCGATTTTCTCAAAATTTGCTCCAACGATTTTTTTTCTAAATTCAAAAATCAATTATTTTTTAGATTCCCTTTAGAATGTATATTCTCGTTTTGTCATTGAAATCTTATGAAGACCACTTTACTCTTGTACTGCATAGAAAAGATAGGAGAAATGGTTGCCATGGTAACAAAATAAAAATATTTTCACCTAGGCCTACTTATAAATTGTACATCTTGAAAATCGAATGTACCGTACTGTCGGAAACTAAATATATGTCGACACGAAAAATCTGGTGTGACAAGCACAGAACACAACTTTCGATTACCGAAGGTAAGAGAAAGTTGTGTGCTGTGCGCCAGTCACACCAGATTTTTTTTGTTTGTTTATCAACCACTCTCTCTATTTAATTTATAATTATTAATCTTAACTAAATATTTAATGAATTCTTTTTTAATTAAATATTACTTAGCTCATTTCGTCGAATATTCAATTAGAATTATCAAAAGTTTCTAAATAGTTGTGGTAATACTTTAGAAATTACTCTGAAATTAATAAATTAGTTAAAAGCTTTCTATTGAATGAAAACTCAAAAAGTTTTTATATCATCCGAAATATTTCTTCATATACTACTACTACTACTACTTATAAAAAAAACCTTAAAAACGATACAAAATACAAAAAATTTAAAAAAAACTGCCAGTATTTCGCTTTTCTTGTGAGCCCTGAATTTTATTATATAGAGAGATTATATTATTTTTATTTCTTCTTAAAATTCCTTTCAAATAAAATTAAGAAAATTATCATCATATTGTTAATTAAAGTGTGGAATCCTCTAAGGAAAACGTTGACGAAAGTATATCAAAATTTATTTTTTGATGGCTGTTTACTTTTTTCCCTTTATATAACTTAATTACAAATGGAGTTATTTCTAAAAAGGGATCAATTAGACAAAGAATTTATAGTTCACTATTAAATTAATTTTTATTTAAATAAAAAAATTCCTTTATGACTGGGATCAAACCCTTAATGTCTATTCAGTGTGCTAGTAGGAAAACTCGTTTTAATTATTAATTTTATCCTCCTTGCCATAAAATAAATTCAAATCATCAAATCCACTTTTTGATTTAAATAAGTTTTATTATTATAATTCTAGTTTTATTTCCATTGAGGTTTTACTAGATTAGCTGTAATCAAATCTATTTACAGGTGTTTCGGTTGAGGTGAAATTATGAATGAATACTAAAGAAAAAGTTGGATCAAAATTTCAATTAATGTTTTGTTTTAAACAGATTATTCATAGGATCAATTTCTGTGACGAAAGGAATGAATCACTTTTATAATGAAATAGGGATTTTTTAATTAAAAAATATTTTTAAAAATCTGATGTGACTGGTAGCACAGCACACAACTTTCACTTACCTTCGGCAATCGAAAGTTGTGTTCTGTGCTTGTCACACCAGATTTTTCGTGTCGACATATATTTAGGTTCCAACAGTACGGTACATTTGAATTCAAGATATTAATTTTTTTTTTTTTTTTTAATAAAAAAACATTCATACTTTTTTCTCATTCACACTCACACACACATACACATTCACACTGACTTTTCGGCAATTCAGGCCATATAAGACATTTACGATAACCGTTATTGATTTAATATACATATATGGGGTCCAAGCATAGGTGTAGCCAGGGGGGTCCCCATGGGACCCAAGTCATGACTAGATATTTAATACAAATTATATTTCACATAGGGTAAGAGAAAGTAAAAGATAATAATTTACTCTAGCTAAAAAAAAAAAAAAAACCAAAATGATTTATAAATACGCTAAAATAATCTTAAATTTTGGAAAAAAATTTCTTGATCCCCCCCCCCCATCAAAAATTTCTGGCTACGCCAATGAGTCCAGGCATTCTTATTTAAGCCATTTGGTATCCAAGTGGCTGAAATAAAATCATCGGACTGCCTGGGGTCCGAACTCGCGACGTTTGGTATACAAGGTTAGCACGCTAACCTCTACACCAAGCCCCGAGGGCAGATATTAAATTTATAAACATGAAAAAATATTTATTTGTGTTTTGTTACCATGGTAAACATTTCTCCTATCTTTCCTATGAAGTATAAGAGTAAAGTGTGCTTCATAAAATTTCAATGCCAAAATGAGAATATATATTTTAAAGAGCATCTAAAAAATAAATGATTTTTGAATTTTAATCAAAGTCGTTGGAGTGAATTTTGAGAAAATCTAAAAAAAACTGAAAATGTAGGCTACATCAGTAAAGTACTAGTACTCTTCGGCCGATTTTGATTAAAAGCCCCTTCATACTTAAAATTGAATACAGAAACACAGACCGACCATGTCGCGAAAACCACTTTTTTGGATTCCGGGGACCTCAAAACGTGTATATCCATCAAAATATGGTCATGGAATTTTTGATATTTTTTTTTGTGTAAGGTCTTTTCCGGCATCTAAGGCGCATTTAGACCCCATTCCTATTTATTTCAAATGATTTTAAGTCAAATCAAATGAAATAAATTTTCCTCGCTTGGGACGGGAAGCGAAACCGGGACTCCGGTGCGAGAAGCTAATGTCCAGCCACGGCTCCCAGGGCTATGAATGAATGGATATGAATCCAATACTTTCTTTCTCTATATACTAACATATATAGAGGTAAGAGAGAGTAAAAATGAATGTTTAAATTTATAGGTATGTCTTATTAATGGAAATTAAAAGATTTCAGATCTTTTTACAAGCGTATTTATATTTATGAGTGCAATACGTTTTTATTCCTGGTTCAATGGAGCAATCACTCGTCGATCTCTTAAAAGTTTTCCTCCCACTCTGAGGTCTGAGTAAAACCGCTCTATATAAGATGTTTTATCAAATCCTCTTCTACCTTCAAATTAGAGGTATTACATTTGACTATAATTTCTCAATACCATTTTCTTTAATATAAATAAATATTTGATTACAAGATTTTATCAGAAAATATAATATTATTTATATTAGCGTAAATGGCTACCGTTCATTTAAATAGAGCCCAATAATAAAAAAGTGAATACGTATTTTAATTAGACATTTTTAAGAATTTCATTTCATACTAGAATCTTTAAAAAGGGAATTTATCATCCTTTTTTAACTGATTTAGTTTTTTTCAAATTTGGAATATTGAGATCTACCTTTTGGATATATGCATATATGAATTGGCACCCTTTGTGTATTATACCTTCTGATATTTGTGAATAATTCTAAATTCTTTGTTTATATTCTACTTTATTGGTATTGGCGGTGATAAGGAATGAAGGCTCACCTGGCTACCATCCAGGTATACTCGTTCTAAGTATGCGAAATATATAAAATATTCCTTTCTTTTGCTTATTGATTGTCATCTCTGATCTCTCAAAGAAAAACAACAAAGACTCAAATCGTCTCTTTAATCAATGTATTATTTATAAAGAAAATATTAAAATAATAAATAATAATAATAATAATAATGCTCCACTCATTGGCGTAGCCAGAAATTTTTGATGGGGGGATCAAGAAATTTTTTTCAAAAATTTAAGATTATTTTAGGGTTTTTATAAATCATTTTGGTTTGTTTTTTTTTAGCTAGAGTAAATTATTATATTTAACTTTCTCTTACCCTATGTGAAATATAATTTGTATTAAATATCTAGTCATGGCTTGGATCCCATGGGTTGAACCCCCAAACCCCCCCCCCTGGCTACGCCTATGGCTCCACTGCATGTATATGTTTAGTAATATACATGCATAAGCATTGTTTGCTCTCGAAAAAAAAAATTTCAACATTATTTTTCTACAAAGTTAATATCGGATCATGAAAGAATTATGGATCTAATATCATATTTAAAATTTATTGTTATTATTATTTTTGTTAATAATTCTAGTCTTAAGAATAAAGAGTTGAATGATTTATTGATTATTTCGAGAGGGCGAATGTCTAAGCAGAATAAAATTCCAATTTTTGTCAACAGAACACGGATGGCCGCAAAAATTATCCAGTCTAGTGCTGGGCGGGTGACCTAAGTACCAGGCGAAAAACATGGAATCTACCTTATTCATTTTTTAATCACACGAACTATTTTTTATCAGTCAACGAACAGACAGAGGAAAATTAATTGTCGATTTATAAACGATTATTGTCAAAGTCTTATATGGCCTGTGTTGTCGAAAAGACTGTGTGAATGTGAGTGTGAGTGTGAAAAAAGTGTGTTTAAAAAAAAGTTCATGGGGGATAGAAGAGTCTAAAGTTTAAAAAAAAATAAATTTTGCTAAATTAATTAATCTTCTTTTATTCCCTCTTGTAATATTTTTTCCATATCAAAAGAACAAATTATATATATAGG
This sequence comes from Euborellia annulipes, assembly GCA_023213315.1. Taxonomy (NCBI): domain Eukaryota; kingdom Metazoa; phylum Arthropoda; class Insecta; order Dermaptera; family Anisolabididae; genus Euborellia; species Euborellia annulipes. The sequence goes on along the minus strand of JAKCPI010029910.1, from coordinate 17,397 downwards.
CTCTTTTTTTTACTTCAAAAAAATGATTGGAATAACTTAGGCTAATGTGCTGAAATGAGCACAAAAATTTTTTCTCTACCATTTGAATAAAATTCTCTTTGGTCGATCTCTAGGTTTAAATATGACATAAAATAAAATAAGTTAATTTATTCAACTCTGCTTTCTTCCTTTTCTTGAATTTGTTAAATTAAATTGATTTTTATTTTTTAAGCAAAATGAGTGAGCAGCAGCAAATGATAAGCTTTATCACAACTTGAAGGGAGAGAAAGAGAAAGAGAAAAAGTTACAAATAATAAACAACTCAACAGACAATTAATAAAAAGTCAACCGTGTTAATTTAATTAAAGTAATTTCGTGCTACCGAGTGAGAAATTAAAAGTTTTTTTCTAACTAATTTTCCTCTGTCTGTTCGTTGACTGATAAAAAATAGTTCGTGTGATTAAAAAATGAATAAGGTAGATTCCATGTTTTTCGCCTGGTACTTAGGTCACCCGCCCAGCACTAGACTGGATAATTTTTGGGGCCATCCGTGTTCTGTTGACAAAAATTGGAATTTTATTCTGCTTAGACATTCGCCCTCTCGAAATAATCAATAAATCATTCAACTCTTTATTCTTAAGACTAGAATTATTAACAAAAATAATAATAACAATAAATTTTAAATATGATATTAGATCCATAATTCTTTCATGATCCGATATTAACTTTGTAGAAAAATAATGTTGAAATTTTTTTTTTCGAGAGCAAACAATGCTTATGCATGTATATGTTTACTAAACATATACATGCAGTGGAGCCATAGGCGTAGCCAGGGGGGGGGGGGTTTGGGGGTTCAACCCATGGGATCCAAGCCATGACTAGATATTTAATACAAATTATATTTCATTTACATTTCAATAATACGTAATATATATTTTAAAAAAATCTGGTGTGACTGGCGCACAGCACACAACTTTCTCTTATAAGAGATAACCCATACGATTTCTACTTGTGATTATTTATTGTTTGTAAAAAAAATATATATTTTTGAATGGAAATTTTCATGGTTCAAACCTAGAAAATTTCCAATAAAGATTTTCATTTTCTTTTCCCCCCCCCCCCCCCCGGTTTATAAAAACAATGAATAATCACAAGTAGAAAATGCATGGGTGGGACTTAATATTGTCCCTCACTGTACACTATACAATAAGTCAATTTGTTGTAACGTTGTTTTTAAAATATTTTATTTTTATTAATAAAATTTCGTTATTTTTGATAAGTTTAATTTTAAAAAGTAAAAAATAGTTCTCTCATAAAATGTAATTTAATTAGAATTCACACCTTTGGCCGAATAAGGCCAATATAGGGAGTGGGTTGAAATAGTGGCACTCATAAAATAAAATTGGATCAAGAAAAATGCTCTTTTATTCCCTTTTATTCTAGATGGCATTTATACAGTGAAAACTTCCCACAAATCCAACTAATTTATATTTTATATGATCTAAGTTTTTTCCTATCGTCCGATTGGTCTCTCTATAAATCACCTACCTCTCTTAAAAAGGATCCGGAGAAAATAAAAAATTTCCATATGAAAAAAGTTTATACGAAAAGTTATTTTACCATTTATTTTTACTTTTTTTATTTATTGTTTATTTATTCTAAAAAAAAAGAAATATAGCAGACATTTATGGTATAATTCCCAAATTTTTATTTTAATCAAAATGAGAGAAAGAAAAAGAGGGATGATTAATTACAAACATATTTTAAAATATATTAGCCTAGAAATGAATTTAAATAAATAATGTACAAGTTCCTGGATGACCGTGTTGGAGTTCGGCGTTATTTTTTATATAAAATTGGAAAAAACTAAAAAAGTACATCAGAAAAGTATCCGAGGTTTCCCAAAGACGAAATCAATTGTAGTTTGTTTTGTATACTGCGAACAGCAAATATTATTTATTATTAATATAAACTTACTTATTTACAATATATCAATTAGCTCTCTTGCTAAGATCTGGATCTACACCCCTTGGTTTTTATGATTACCATCAATAACATTGTCACTATCCTCTGGCTTTCGGATAGGGGAGGGTCAGCCACCTTATTTAACAATGATTAAATCAAAAAAATCTTTCGAAGAAATAAGTAAAACTTTTTAATGATATAGAAAAATTTACGATTGCATTATTCTCTTTAATAGTAAGCTTAAATTCTCAGAAATCAATTGGTGTATTTTCTAAAAGATTGCTCTCCTATTATCCGCAGGCTGTCTGTCAAATAATAATTTAATACGCCGTTTTTGATCAAATCACAAATGAATTTGCCTTCATTATTTTGAGTTTTTGAAATTTAATTGCAAATTATATAAAATGGCCAATTAAAAACATTTGTTTAATTATAATTTCAAAGATTCACGAATACTATTGGATATACGCGATTTTTCACATTAATGGTTTTCCCCGAAAAAAGTCTCGAAAAAAGTTTTCGGGACTCATATATCATCACGTAGTGTTTCAATATTTATCATTTTTCAGGAGAGCTGTTTGTAGTTCGTGTTGTTATATTAAATGTTGAGATACGCAAAACCAAAAAACCTAAATAATACGAAAAAACATGGAAATACAGATTCGTCACTTTGGGATAATGTAAAGAACGCCAGGACACGGCCATACCCGTTGTATCTCAATTTTTGATTTTTTTGAGATACGTCACTACACTGTAAAAAAAATTTTGATGATTTTACAATTTTTTTGTTGTAAGCAAATTTCCAAGACCAATAGATACTAAATTTACTATACAGTTGAATTATATTTTTACAAAACTCTTTGCAAAAATCGTTTACAAATGTGTGGTAATTTTACTAATATTTAGCAATTTTCGAGTCCATATGTCTGGTAATTTTACAAATATTTAGTAATTTTACTAATATTTAGCAATTTTCGAGTCCAAATTTGTGGTAATTTTACAAATATTTAGCAATTTTACAATCCAAATGTTTGTAATTTTACTAATATTTAGAAAAAAGAAAAAAAATTTACGACTGGACCCATAGGTTATTGACCTTTAGGGGACGTCTCTACCTGGATGGAGTGAAGTAAATATTTTTATTTAATGAAAAATTCCTCCAGGATTTGAACACTGACCTTTTTGGTAGAAGTCTGCTGCCTAGTCCATTTGACCATCGAATCACCTGTTAACTAATGATCTATCTCTGCTATTTAGCATTCAAGTATGACCTCATTGTAAACTATTTTTACTAAATAATAAAATAAAAAATAAACTTAAAGTTATCTTAATATTATTATTTTTTGTATTATTATAACTTAAATAAATCCTTATAGTGCCAAAAATGTCTTTATTAAGAAAGCTAAAAAGCAGTCGAAACAAAGTCGGCCATGTTGGCAGCCTTAAAAGGAAAATTACTATACCCTTGTATTGTAAAATTAGAAACCTTTTTGTAAAATTACAAACCCTTTTCTAAAATTACAAACCGTGTTCTAAAATTACAATGCCGTTGTATTGTAAAATTAGAAATCGAATGGTAAAATTACAATATTTACTCTAATTTTCCAAGAGAATTGTAATTTTAAAATGTTTTTTGGTTGTAAAAATTTTTTGAATGCATAGATTTGTAAATTTAGTATACAAATGTATGGTAGTTATCATTTACAAGGAAAATTTGTAAATTTACTATACTAAAACATTCTAAAATTAAAATTTTTTTTACAGTGTACTTGTTGCAAGCGACGATATTTGGATAAGTTATTGAGATAAGTTGAAGAGATGTTGATTTTATGGAATGGAAGAGAGCAAATAAGGGTGCAGAAAATAAAGAGAGTCTTTGGATGCCAAATGCCGTAAAGAGGACGTTTCAGACAAAATTTTATTCGTCAATCCTACAAGGATTTATTTTATTACTACAAAGACTGAGGATGGACGAATAAAATTTTGTCCGAAAAGTCTCCTTTTCGGCATTTGGCATCCAAAGGCTCTCTTTATTTTCTGCACCCGTACTTGTTCTCTTCCATTCCATAAGTTATTGATATTCAACAACTTTTTGGACTTGAATAATCATAAGTATAAATTTGATTTGTGGTGTCCCGATTGAACAATCGTAGGGAAGGTAAATCGCTAAGATTTTGTCAGTAAATAAAAATCAATTTTGATGAGTTTTATAATCCGTGTATTTCGGATGCATTAATAGCAATCCTTCAACAGAAGCTAACTCACTCTATGATACCATATAAGGTGTTACAAATTGTTTTATCAGAGCGAATTGTAGATTCTTCATTAAGAATCGAATCACGTTTGAAATATGTGACCGTCCACATGAAATGGTACCAAATCTTCATCGGGGTCAAAATTGAATTTTTGTGCTTTCTGTACTGAGCAAGTAGTTTTTTTTATAATTTTTTGCTTGGGAGATATTAATTTTTTAAAATTTTGGTTATGAAAAACCTGGTTTTGAGAAAAATGAGTTAAAAGTTTGTTTTTTCAATTTTTTTTTTATAATTATAAAATACATCGATTCTTACGAATCGAATATTTCATCATATAAGATAAAGAACTAGGGAATCGGAATCAGTAATAAAACGAGAAAGTAAAAACATCGATTTTTTTGAACTTTTTTAGTAAATCCGCTCTCCTGAAAATTTAGCCCAGTGAAGATTTGGTACCTTTTCATGTGGACGGTCACATATATACTCACTATATCAACAATTCGCTCTGATAAAACAATTTTATATAGTTATATAATGAGTTAGCCGCTGATGAAGGATTGTTGTGAATTGATTTTTATTTACAGTCAAAATCACGGTTATCTTAAAAGTCTTAAATGACCATAGTTGCCGAAAAGACTGTGTGCATGTGCGTGGGAGTGTGAGTGCGAATGAGAAAAAAGTGTGAGTGTTAAAAAAAATCATTAAAAGAAAATCATGTTTTAAAAATTACAAGTTTTTTTCTCGGCTCCTGAAGCCATTTTACGATATTTATCTCAATTATCATTAAATATAATTTAATTTTTATAGATTTCGACAGGAAACGACTACTAGTTCTTTACCTCTACTCCAATAGGACTGAAATAAAAAATTTTTTTTTTTTGTTTTTACAACGCTTTTATTAACTTGCTTTCCTGTTTTTCCGACAAATTTGCAAATCGAAATTTCGACCACTTCTACTTAACCTAGAGCTTTGAAATTTTATACACCTATGTAACTCCCGTGACAATGCAATATTTGATGTGTCTCATCTTTGTAAGTCAATTAATTTCCAAATGGCGGCCGATCAAAAAAAGTGGGGGTAAAATATTATAATCAAAATTTCTCCTATTTATAATTAAGTTAGAGTTTCGAGCATTGGCAGAGGTGTTAAATAGACTTTACTCTAAAAAATGTGCTATTCAAAATTATTAAAAATTCAAAAAAATTCAAAATGGCGGCCAATTAATCACGTTTCCATTGTTCGGTCCGACAAAGTTAGCGATTGAAATTACGACTAGTTCTACTTAACCTAGAGCTTTGAAATTTTATACACATATGTAACTCCCGTGACAATGCAATATTTGATATGTCTCATCTTTGTAGGTGAATTAATTACAAAATGGCGGCCGATCAAAAAAAGTGGGGGTAAAACTTTATAATCAAAATTTCTCCTATTTATAATTAATTTAGAGTTTTGAGCATTGGCAGAGGTGTTAAATAGACTTTATTCTAAAAAATGTGCTATTCAAAATTATTAAAAATTAATTAAATTGAGATTAGCGGCCAATTAATCACATTTCCATTGTTTGGGCCGACAAAGTTGCGGATTGAAATTACGACCAGTTCTAGTTAACCTAGAGCTTTGAAATTTTATACACGTATGTAACTCCCGTGACAATGCAATATTTGATGTGTCTCATCTTTGTAGGTGAATTAATTACAAAATGGCGGCCGATCAAAAAAAGTGGGGGGAAAGTTTTATAATCAAAATTTCTCCTATTTATAATTAATTTAGAGTTTTGAGCATTGGCAGAGGTGTTAAATAGACTTTATTCTAAAAAATGTGCTATTCAAAATTATTAAAAATTAATTAAATTGAGATTAGCGGCCAATTAATCACATTTCCATTGTTCGGTCCGACAAAGTTAGCGATTGAAATTACGACCAGTTCTAGTTAACCTAGAGCTTTGAAATTTTATACACGTATGTAACTCCCGTGACAATGCAATATTTGATGTGTCTCATCTTTGTAGGTCAATTAATTACAAAATGGCGGCCGATCAAAAAAAGTGGGGGGAAAGTTTTATAATCAAAATTTCTCCTATTTATAATTAATTTAGAGTTTTGAGCATTGGCAGAGGTGTTAAATAGACTTTATTCTAAAAAATGTGCTATTCAAAATTATTAAAAATTAATTAAATTGAGATTAGCGGCCAATTAATCACATTTCCATTGTTCGGTCCGACAAAGTTAGCGATTGAAATTACGACCAGTTCTACTTAACCTAGAGCTTTGAAATTTTATACACGTATGTAACTCCCGTGACAATGCAATATTTGATGTGTCTCATCTTTGTAGGTCAATTAATTTCCAAATGGCGGCCGATCAAAAAAAAGTGGGGGTAAAATTTTATAATCAAAATTTCTCCTATTTATAATTAATTTAGAGTTTTGAGCATTAGCAGAGGTGTTCAATAGACTTTACTCTACAAAATGTGCTATTCAAAATTATTAAAAATTCAAAAAATTCAAAATGGCGGCCAATTAATCAATTTCCATTGTTTGGTCCGACAAAGTTAGCGATCGAAATTACGACCAGTTCTAGTTAATCTAGAGCTTTGAAATTTTATACACATATGTAACTCCCGTGACAATGCAATATTTGATGTGTCTCATCTTTGTAGGTCAATTAATTTCGGCCTATCACAAAAAAGAGGGGGTGAAATTTATAATCAAAAATTTCTCTTCTTTTAAAATACAAATTGTCTTATTGTATCGTGTATATGTATATAACTCATACGTATTAATATTTTATTACAAAAACTAAAAAGAGTTAAATAAAATAATATAAAAAAAAAATTTAAAAACAACGCTTTTATAAATGTACTAAAAAGAGAAAAATAATTATGTATAATTTCTTTAAAATTATATTAAAAATTAATATATGTTACTAAAACTAAAAGCGTTGGGCGCGCAAATTAACAATCTCTTGCAATTTGCATTGCAGAGGATCAACTAACCTTAATTCACCGATACTTGAATCAAAAAATAAAAATAAAATAAAATAATCTAACTAAAACATTTGAGTCACTTCAAACTGTTTTGCCTAACTACCCGCCAAGTCTATGGTATGAAAATGTATTCATAAAACATATAATAGGCCTATTTATACAATTAAAATTTGCAAATCCCGCGCCCAACGCTTTTAGTTTTAGTAACATATATTAATTTTTAATATAATTTTAAAGAAATTATACATAATTATTTTTCTCTTTTTAGTACATTTATAAAAGCGTTGTTTTTAAATTTTTTTTTTATATTATTTTTTAATTTGTTTTAAGTAGGGTCCGACCGAAACAAGATTTTCAGCCGAAACCGAAACCGAAACCGAATATTCGGCCTCAATCTTTGTTTCGGCCGAAACCGTAACCGAAACCGAAACTTGTATTTTCTCCAAAAAAATTCATATCATTTTAACTTTTTTTTTTTTGAAAATTTTTTCCCCTCCCTTGAAAATCATTTTACCTTTTTTTTAGGGAGACTAAATTTTTTCTCCCTCAAGTGCAAATCATTTGACCTTTTTTTTTTTCATGCGAGTCTCATCCCATCTTTTTCAGACTCAGGTTTCGGCCGGCCGAAAGGTTCGGCTAGTTTTTGGCCGAAACCGAAACTACGGCCGAAAACCAGGATTTTTGGCCGAAACTGGCCGAAACCGTAACCGAAACCGAATATTCGGTCGGTTCCTAGTTTTAAGGCCTTTTCCGCCATCCAAGGCCAATCTAGGCCCCAACTCTATTTATTTCAAATTTTTGTTAGCCAATTAAAATGAAATAAACTTTTCTTAGGACTAAACTTAGGGCGGGAAGCGAACCCATGACCCCAAGCACGAAAAGCTAATGTATTCTCTCTGGTCACATACATGAAAATTTTCTAATTTAATTTCGCGTACAATTTATTTCAAAATGTTTTATCTTCTTTGTTTCATATAGATCTATTTTTCGGATTATTGAAGTCTAGGGAAAAACTTATAAGTCTTTTTACAAGTGAGCTCCATTTTTGTTTGAAAATTATATTGTCAGAAATGAATTGGGATTTGTAAGTAAGCAATTTAATCTGGAATAAAGATGAATGAAAGAAGAGAAGCAATTTAATGTTTCGTGAGTATAGCGGTAAAATCACAGATAAAGAAGCACCTGACTATTTTTTTTTCTAACACGACTTCCCCGTACGGAAAAAATGTGGCAAAAAATATAAGCTTTAAAATATAAGCTAGGTCATATTTTAGGTTATAAGCAAATATATAAGCAAGAATATATAACATTTTAGCGTTTTATTATAAGTTCAAACTTATAAGCCTAGGCTTATATTTTATATTATAATTCTCAGGATATAATCTTACGCTTATAATTTATATTATAAATTTTAAAATATAATTTATGGTTATAATCTATATAGAATATAACCCCTTGTCGATGGCGGGGTAATTACCCCTCCTCCCCCCTTCTTTCTCTGCTATTTTCACTTTCTTGATTTATTTTACCCAAAACTCGTAGACATTCACTTTTATAAATTAAAATCTCGAAATTGATAAACGTTTTAAAAATTAAATGATGTTGAATTTTGCATCGTGATATATCACGATATAAAAATAAGACATAACATTATATGATAAAATTATTTTTAGGTTGACAGCTTTATTTGTAGAAATATAATTTTCTGAAAAAATTGATTGATAAAAACAATAAATAAAAAAAAAAAAAATACAATGCTTTAGATAAATACATACCGGTACATACAAACATTTTTCCCAATTCATTTTTATAATATATAAATTATTTTAACGATTAATTATTCATGATTTTTTGTGAATCATATCCTTTCCGGGACTCTCCCGGAACACAGACAAAAAATTTACGCCGATATTTTAGAATTCAAAATGTAAATAAATAAAAAATCGTAAACATGGGAAAATATTTATATTTTCTTAACATGGCAACTATTTCTAAAAATTTTTATTTTTTTCTTATTTTACCGGTTAATTATTAATAAGTGCCCTCGTAAGAAACTAAAGAGTCAATGTACCATCATGAATATGTATAATGCAGTCATATTTGCGAATATAATTACAATTATAATAAAAAATTATATCTTTGGATATACTATAATATAATCCAAAATATAATTTCCGAGACATATAAAAAGTTATATCTATTGGTTATAATTCAAATTATATCCGATTATAATTTTTCTTATAAGTTAATATATAATTTGAAGAATATAAGTTTCAGGTCATATTTCTGCTTATAAGTGAGGATATAAGCAATTATAAGTGCTTATATTCGCTTATATTTTAGGGCATATACTATTTCCGTACGGGAAGGTGACAAGAGATCATAAAAAACATCCCTCTCTAAGCTTATAACAACATAAAAAGAGAAAATATATATAATATATGTATATAAACGTAAAAAATGAGTGATATTCGAAACTTTATATTTTTTTGGAAAAGATAAAATAGCCCGTGGCATTTTTAAGAGAGGCAATTTAAAAAATCAAGGGTTTTTTTTTAATACAAATTAGAATTTTATTTCTCTTCCTATTATTTTAATCAAGTTAAAAAGATTATTATTACTTTAGAATGTTGGCTTGCGGCAGGTAATTTAAAAAAAAAATCTTTTTCCAATTATAATTATATCATATTAGGAATTTTAAGTCTTTTCATTTTATTTTTTCTTTCTTATTTAATCTTTTCAAGATTTGATGGGGAAGGAGCAATAGAATTATTTTTAAACACACAGAAAGAATCTCATTTCATTAACTTAATTAAATAATTTTTTAATAATTAATCCTTTCCGTGCCTTAGCGCCTCTTGTAATAAAAGAATTAGAACGATCTCGGTGATAGTTTCTCTTCGCTTAAGTTGGATATTTTGTAATTTAAAATTAAATAAACAAATTATACACTAGGTTATATGTTTCAAAATATTTATTATTTATAATTTTTCACTCATTTCGACTTTCATCAGTTATTAAATCACTTCTGATGATGACCCATGAGAGTCAAAATGGACATCAAGTGTTAATTTATAATTAATAAATACGAGGGCAATTCGGGAAGTAACCTCCGAATCTCTTTAAAAAAAAAAACAACAGTTCATAGAAAAAAAAATGTATTTAAATATCAAAGATAACAACTCTCCTCTATTTTTAAAAATAGTCTCTACCATTATTCAAGAACTTGTACCGTTTTACCAATTTCTTTTTCATAAAAGGAGTCGCCAATGTTTCACAGCATTTTTACTTTCTCTTACCCTATATATATATGATATATTTATAGAGAGAAAGAATTGTTAAGTTGCTTATCGTCAGCGAAATGCTTTCCCCCAACATAACCAGTTTACTGTCGCACGTTGATGAAACTGAAAAGAGGCATCCACAACAAACGTCGCGCTCTACTGAGGTCTGGGGTTGTGCTTTTGCACGATAACGCGCGCCCTCACACAGATGTTTTGCACAAATTCAAATGGGATGGGTTTAACTATCCTCCCTAGTCCGGACTTATCTCCTTCTGATTATCATCTGTTCCTCGCAATGAAGAGATGGGTTGGGTGGAAAGCATTTCGCTGACGATAAGGAACTTAAAACTGGAGGCCCCTTTTTATGAAGAAGGAATTGGTAAATTGGTACGACAAGTGCTTGGATAATGGTGGAGATTTTGAAAAATAGAGGAGGGTTGATATATAAGTAAATTTTTTTTTCCTATTTGCTGGTTTTTTCTTTGCAGTGATTCGGAGATTACTCGTATTTCGAAACATATACCCTATTGTATAATTTAATTTTAGCTTAATATTTTATGGAGATTTTGCCATTGTCGGGCATCCGGGGCTAATTAAAAAAAAAAAACTTATTATTTTCTGGGCTATTCGCTTTCCTAGTAGTAATACCATATTACTATTTTTATTTAATGTGTATACATTACTTTATGAAATATGAGAATGAGGCGCAAAGACCAAAACTGACTGCATAATGGCAGGGTTTTTCATTAAATAAAATAAAAATAATAATCTACTTAGGGAAAAAGAATTGCTCAGATCCATCGTTTAAAGGAATTCTTCGAATAATGAATATCAATCCAAGAGAGATTTAAATAAATCAATGGAGAATGAGCTCCATTAATTATATAAAATAAAAATAACTGTCTTCTTAATATGTATAAATCATAGTCTAGCGAGTATATAAAAAAATATCCTAAATAAATTTGATTTTTACTTTCTCTTACCTATGTATATATGTAATATATATATAGAGAGAAAGTATTGGATTCACGTCAAAAATTCGATGTCGAGATTTTGATGGATCTTCACGTTTTGAGGTCCCCTGAATCCTAAAAAAGTGGTTTTCGCGACATGGTGGGGGGGGGGGGGGGGGGGTGGGTGGTTGGGGTGGGTGTGTGTTCAATTTTAAGGATGAAGGAATTGAGCTACAAAGGTTGAAATTTTATATTTAAGTTAAACACCTGGGACCGGATAAATGAGCTTTTAATCAAAATCGGCCAAAGGTACTAGTACTTTACTGATGTACTTTTTCAGTTTTTTCGATTTTCTCAAAATTTGTCGACGTTTTGTAAACACAATTATTTTTTAGATGTTCTTTAAAATGTATATTCTCATTTTCCGATTGAAATCTTCTGAAGACCACTTTACTCTTGTATTTCATAGGGCAGATAGGAGAAATGGTTGCCATGGTAACAAAATATAAATATTTTCCCATACTTATAAATTTTACATCTGAATTCAAATGTTCCGCACTGTCGGGAACTAAATATCTGCCGACACAAAAAATCGGGTGAGACATACGCAACTTTCGAAACCGAAGGCTAAGAGAAATTGTGGGCCAGTCACCAGATTTTTTATTTTCAAATTGAAAAAATTTACAAAAAAAATAAAAAACAAATAAAATAATTATTAATTTCGTAGTATGCTACATAAAATTCAAGGATTTTTTTAAATTTATTTAAGATCTTTTTCGGCAACGGAGGCCATTTAGACCCCGTCTCTGTTTATTTCAATTTATTTAAATATGGATATGAACTCGCGACCCTTGGTACAGAAGGCCAGCACGCTAACCCATACACCAGGCCCGAGGGCAAAATTCAAGGTTAAAATAATTTTCATTAAACTGATTGCAATAAATGTAATATAGTCATCTGTTTATTCAAAGGAAAATAGAATTGTTTCAAGTTATTGTTCAGAGAAAAGGGTGGGAGACAGGATTATTTAAAACAAACGACCTCCTAAGGATGGGTTGCTTAATGTAGGGTCAGAAAACATAAAGCATAAATTTAATCTTGTGTAAATCCTAACTATTCACATATAAATAATACCAAGGAATAGATCTACCCTCTAATGTATATTCATTGACTTTGATTAATAATTTTATGGTGGGAGGGAGGGAGGAGGATATAGCTACAGAAGCCAAGCCTGACTGCATAATGCTTTTCATTAAAAAAATCAAAATATAATATATCTAACAAAGCTGTGAGTGTTATTTATTGGCCAGGCCAAACGTCCCCCAGCCCCTGGGAATCGAACCTCGAATCTCCAGCCTTTCCGGGGCTGTCCATTGCACCAGGCCATCGGACCCTCGATCTACATCAATAAAGTCCGATAAGAATCGAGATGTTTGAATACTAAGCTTAATATCTGATTCAAGTATATAAATCTCGAAAATATTTAACCAAAATATAATAAATAATTATTCACTTAAAGAAATAGGGTTGATTGGGAACTCTTCTGAAGTAGAATGCTCAGCTTGTTTACTTCTAAAATAGGATTTTTTTTTTGTTAATTCATATTTAGTTAAAATTGGGTGAAAGAGCCCGGGTAAAATCGATAGAGGGTGAATTAGAAATTCCAAATAAAAACTCTTATTATCTATTTGAAAATGTTTTTCTCTGAGTACACCAGCAAGCAAGATCCAATTAAATATTTGCAATTTTTTTATTATAGCCTATTTAATTTGTATATAGGCCCGAGATGACCGAGCTGCAGCTCTGTGGTTTTTTCTTTTGTAAAATTGGAAAAGAGTAAAAAGGTATTATACAACAGTAAAGTACTAGTATTCGAAGTTTCTCAAAGACAAAACCTAGCCCAATTTTATAATAATACTTAAAATTTGAAATAAATCATAGATAATTTTTGAGAAAATTGGAAAAACTAAAAAAGTACATCACTTAAGTACTAGTAATCGAAGTCTTCCAAAAACGAGACCTAGGGTAATTTGTTTTGTTTACGGGAAATAGTATATATTTAAAATTTGAAAAAAAAAAAATCGTCAAAGGTAATATTGAGAAAATTAGAAAAATCTAATAAAGTACATTAGTAAAAATCGTAGTTTTTTTTTGTATACCGCAAGTAGGAAATATTTAAAATTTGAAAGAAATCGTTGAGAAAATTGAAAAAAAAGTACATCAGTAAAGTAGGTAGGCCTACTAGTACTCGAATTTTCCCAAAGACAAGACAGCGTAATTTCATATTCATACTGAAAATAGTAGGCACTAGGCCTATATTTAAAATTTGAAAAAAATCATTAGAGATGTTTTAGAAAAATGATATGCTTACTAGGGGTATGACTTTTTTACAACCTTGGATCCCTGTATCATAACTTGATGAACTTTTACTAAAGATTGAATAAAATCTTACTTTCAAGGTGATTTGATAAAAAAACGTCACGCACAAAATGATTTGAAAATTTTATATATCAGATTTTTTGCCAATTTTTTGAAGTCATTTTAAATAGGTACAAAATTGAACACAAGCTTTAGACTCACTTATATAGGGTCACTAGACACACAAAGAAGTCAAATTTTCTAAATAAGGTCATTGTTGATGATGAATCTCAGTAGGGGGTTGTCCTTGTTAAGGGAGGAGTCTTAGTAGACTTGTTCCATATCTTTGATTGCACCGCACGCTCACAACATTGGTTGTTTCGGGCAATATTGGTTGGAAATTAATTTATTTTTCAGTGGGTTTTCATGCAATTGAGCCCTGCTGATTCAGAGCTGCAGATAGTTCATCAAAATCTTCAACGCGAAACCATTGGCTGTTGATTTAATGATCAGCCCATTAGTAAGAAATGAATGGACAAATTTTACGCAACCTGTTACGGGTTTCAGGCATCATAATAAACTCAAGAAGGGCTAGGATGGCAAGAGAGGTCCAGCGTACATTGCTGATATTTGGAATTTGTTGAAACTTCACGAAGGGGATTACATTCCTCTCAGCGAAGTGACGGAAGATACCAGTGAGGTGGTAAAGAAACTTCATGTCGTCTCCTCAGCTGCCTGTTTCCTTAATTTTAGCTTTAATGTTGCTGAGGGCTCCTTTTAATTTATTATAATGGCTAATCAAATCCTGCACAAATAAGTAGTGGATGTTTGGTGATTTAGTCAACTTATGAAGTTCATCTCACATGAGAACACGTAGAAGGCGATCCAGCTGGCAACTAATACACTTTGCTTTGGGGTGACTTTTTTCTTCGAACATTTGCTGCAGCCAATCAACGACAGTCTTTTATTTAGAATAATAAAAAAATAGTACAATTTGCTTTTTTAAATAGAATTTATATATTTTATCATTAAATCTTTATGAGAAAAAAAATAAAATATATATTTTTATTTTGGCTTACCCCTTCCAAGAGGGCCCCCCCCCCCCGGGATTTTCTAGAGCGTTATGAAAGTTATAATTGACACCAAATTAAGCAAATTAAGCTAATTAAAAGTAAACGAAACGAAGTATGCTGGGTCAACAGTATTAAGGTTATGGAGAAAGAAAAAACCAGCGGATGCTTTCCACGTTAAAATAATTTATTCGCAGATATTTCGGTAAGCCTAACGCAAACCATCCTCAGTGCTTCAAATTATATGATTGTGGAGCGTTTAATAAACTCATAAAATGCTTGAGAAGCCATTCTATATACGGAGGGGACAAAATCGTATGAAGCAAGTCACTGAGAGAAAAATAGCATCTATATACATAAGACACAATCGAATTTTTGTATGCTTTAAGATAATTTCTCACAGTGACCCACCAGGCGCGTGTACTTTCTAAGAAGCTAATTAAAACTCAACTACCCGCTTTGTACACCTTCCTTATATACCGACTTATACAAGCCTGTGACTAATCAACCTAAAATTTCAAAGAGGTTTGTGCGTGACCTTTTTTTTATTTTAATGGAATAAACGTCATTTTAGTCATTAATAGACAAAAGTTCATTGAGTCGTGATACAGGAAATCTTTAAAAAAAAAAAAGTCGAAAAGTCATACCCCTAATGCTTACATATAAACACACGTACAGGTACATTGCTCGTTTAATAGTAGGCTATAAGATAAATTTATTTTATTATTGTTAAAATTTGGAAATTCTAAAAATAATATTTTGGAAATAAACATATAGTCTATTTTTTTTTAATGGATTAATTTGATCCTATTTACCTTATGTCATATATTTAAATATTTTTAAGGGAGGTGTGGTAAAAAAGTTTGGAAACCACTGCTATAGATTGTTGAAGTGAATCGAGTCAAGTTATTTAAAAAGATTATCGTATCAATTTCTTTTTGTCTGAAATAATTTTGATAAAATAATCACCAGCACCTTATTTGTCGTTTAAAAATAAATAGTGGATGGAGGATAAAAAAAAATAAATAATTTTTCCGTCAATAAGCCACCTTTAGAGACTTATAAGAGGATATACTTTTTAATTTTTTTAAATGACACTTGAAGCCTATATGATATGATCAAAACGGTTGTTTTTTAGTAAAAAAAAAAATTAATCTGATTAATAATTGAATTTTTAATTTATCTCCAGGATATTAAAAAAAAAATCCATCATAAATATTATTTAGCGATATTTTTTTTACTATATTTTAAATTCTAAAAAGATATTTATTAATTTAAACTGATCAATTTTTTTTTTAATAAAGCCCACTGGTAAAAAAATATTTATTGGCTTAACTTCTTAACTAAATCAAATGGACTATACATATTCAATATTAAAAAACATTTCATTATTAGACCACTTTTTTTGGTAGTTAGTACAAAAACGGACTGTTACGGGATAAATGAGTAAATATAAATTTTATAATAAATTATTAATTTCCATTTTTTTAAACAATTTTTTTTTCAATATTGATGAAAAATTTAATAGTCTTCTTCTTCTTTCTTCGCCTTAAATCCCGCGGTGCGGGGTCGGCGGTTCATGGGTTTCGTCGCACTGTCTGACGCCTGTTGAAATATAGAAGGGAAGGGACTGACATGCAAAGAACAGAAGTACTGCCAGTCCCAGCTAGGGCAGCTCGTGGTCGCCATCCACGTACCCACAAGATGTGGGTCCTGAGCAAGATGAAAAATTTAATAGTATTTAATTAATATAGAATTATATCCTATATGGCTGACAGATTTATCATATACCGCTAGCTCATTTATTTATTAATAGTTTAACGATTCTTCCAATTTAGGTATGTGAAATAAATCATTTAAAATAAAGCCCAGTTAAAACCTCTTTTGACGTCATCTATTCGAATATGCATAAAGTTTTGATTTCATTTGTAATCAAACGTAAAAAATACTTCTTATTATGTTTAGAATAATTTAGAAGCAACCCGAGGTTGGGAGGAAAGAGAAAGGGCAATAAAAATTTTAAGGGATTCCAAGCCACCATAGACTTGAAAGGAAGGAATTATCTTACCTTTGTTAGTAGGATTAATTCGTATTAGTGAATTTAATTCCTTTTGATTAGCTTACAAGACCAGGCTTTAAAATTTTAATTTCCCTCTTAAGAAAAAAATTTATTGTACTTGTCATTAATGTAATAAAAAGTTCTCTCCAAAAAAATATAATAAAAAAAATGTATTTAATAAAAAACATATTTAATTTAAAATAAATTGAAGAAAGTTGATATGTGTGATACAGGTCTTGGGCTCCATCTCTTTTATGACTGTGAATCAGGCTGTGGAACGAGCCATCTTCTAGCTCTTTGAAAATTCAAAATTCATTTAACAATTAAATATTTTTATATTTTAACTGGAATAGTTCTTCAGAGAATTTAAGTAAGAATTTTCACAATAAATATAATGAATTTCAAGTGAATTATCAAAATATGTGGGTTAAGATAATAATTCAAAAAGAAAAATATCTCGATACTCAAATTCTATACTTGAGCTA
>JAKCPI010029909.1:0-52787 GCA_023213315.1 Euborellia annulipes | reverse complement strand
AATTCTAAGAAATAATTTATAATAATTATTAAGGGGTTGATTTAGTTTTTTTTTTATTGTCTTTTGTTTGGATTGGATACCTATCCAATTGAAATTAATAGAGACGGAGTCTAAATGGCCTTCGATGCCGAAAAAGACTTTAAATAAATTTAAAAAAAAATAAAAAAAAATCAACCCCTTATAATTATTATAAAATAATTATTTGTAACTGAAAATAAATTAGAATTATAAATGGGGTAGGTAGTTAATTCTAGTTTTTTGGATATTTTTTTAAATAGACATACATTTAAGAGATTCATTACGAATTTTCTTTTTGCTAATCCTTATTAAATTCCTCTCCCAGCTCTGAAAATATCCAGTAAGCAAAGTTGGTTCATGACCAAGGGGTCAGTGGAATACTTCACTCTCCGTGGGATAAAATCTATATTGGCGACCAATTAATTTAAATAAATATGAACGTAGGCCTTAGATGGTGGAAATACTTAAAATTTTTTACTTACTACCACTGTATGAGAGGATCAATTAGATGGCAATTTAAATAGGCTTAATTTAAGGTATACAAACATTTCTTTTCTCTTTCATTTGTACTGACAAACAAAGTCCATCAAAAAAAGGGCCTGAGTTTTTAAGGATTTAATGGCATTAACATCCAAGCAAATAAGCTTCGCAAATGAGAAAGAACAATACTAGTTACTGCGGTTAATAAGTATTAGTATAAATAAATATTTGATCGTAATGATTTCCTTCATTATGAGAGAGACAATTGTGTATAAAAAAAAATTCAATAAATAAATATTGAAAGAATGAAAAAAAAAAAAAAAAAAAAAAAAAAAATGAAATTCACTATATTTGCTTTCTATTAAAAAAATTATTCGAATGCGTTATTCAAAGATCCAACTTAGCAATTATATCAGTTCAATGATGCAGATAAATAAATTCAGTTTTTCATTTGCCAAAGGATTAATAAATATATTATAACAAAAAAATATTAACTTATTGAAAAATTTAATAAAAAAAAGTTTGCTATTTTTTTTTTATTTAAAGTTTTTCACAATATCAACTTGCCTATCATGTTAATACAGTATTAATATTTAGTCTAAGAGAGAGCAAATCGAAGCACTGATTTTTTAAAAATTTTAATTCATGAAAAATCTAGCAATGCCAATTACTCGTTATTTTTATGATGATTCAGTAGAACCTCTCATAACGAGTAATTCGCATAACGAGCAAAACAAATTATAAAAGAATGACTTGCTTAACGAGTGACGTTTTGCATAACGAGTGGCCAGGGGAAGTCCCGGATTGTGCCCATGTTATATTAGTATGTGTCATGGGGAGTATTTTATTGTTTTCGCAAGGTTTCGCTTTACGAGTATGATTCTGGAACGAATTATGCTTAAGCGAGGTTCTACTGTATTTTACTAAAACTATTTTATATTTTTACTGCTTGATATTCAGGGTCCCCCGGCCTTGCTTTTACATAATATTACAGAAAGGCAAGTCACGTTTTTAGCGAAATTTCCCTAAAAATGCAGTTTTATTTATAAAATTTTAAAACAAAAGTTATTTGGACGATGTTATGCATAAAGGAACCAATCGCCATTATGATCGAAATTGAGAATAGGCCGTCATCTTGTAGGAAAAAAGATCTACCTCTTTATTTAAATCACAAAATTATTACTCTGTGCGCTTTTTTTTGTATAAAATAAGAAAAAGTCATTGCCATTGGTTTTGTTTACAATTGTGCAAATGAAATGTTCTTTATCTCAGATTTAGGTTAATGGAGGCGCTTGGTTCCTTCATGCATAACATCGTCCATTTTTTTAACATAATAAATAACCCTGGGACATAGTCTCTTTGAGTTTTGCATATGGCTGTAAGAAGAAAATTTTTTCAGAGGGGGGGGGGGGAATTCGGATGATCCAAGATGAAATTGTCCTACATAAATGAATAAATTTTAAAAAATATAAAATATTTTTTTAAAATTTCTAAAACACTAAAATTTTAACTCCATCTTTCTCTCTTTCTTTCGGGATATCGGAGGAAGAAGAGGGAGGATTGGACCCCCATATCGCTCCCTGGCTACGACCCTGGTTTAAAATATTATTACATATTTCTGCCTACATCATTGATTCACAAGATTTAACAAACATCCTTTACTGTAATTAAAATTTAGATTAACTTTGCTAGATATTAAAAATATAAAATTATTAATATATTTAGACAATTGAGGTTGTGTTTACATGTGGGGTTTCACTGGGTTATGTGAGTAAAAACAAGGAGTATAATATATATTCCTTGTTTTTACTCACATAACTCAGTGAAACCCCACATATAAACACAACCTCAGTTTAAAATGATTTCACCTAAAACCTACACTGCAATCTCTAAACTTAATTATTTAGACAATGTATGGGTAGCCTACTCTTCGAATGGTTAAACAAATACTTTATTATCTGATATCTTCCATCTAAGTACTTAAGAAAAAATAAAATAAAAATTAAATAATACTTTTAAGACGAAGTCATAAAAGTTTAATTGAAAATATTATTTAAAAAAAAACTAGCCCTATCAGTATATAAAATAGCTTTTAAACAAATCTTATCAAGTGAATTGAAAAAATTATTTTAAAGAGGGGGTCAAGAAACGCTAATAGTGAGAAAGAGAGAAAAAAAGAGGAAAGCAATCAATAAATTTAAATATTATTTAGTGCTTTTTTGGAAGTAATATTTAAAAGGAGAATTCAGGTTTTAGAATCTATTAATAAATTATATGCTACATTTTAAAATGGTCTTTTTTTCGAACTTGGATAGTCTTTAGCTATGTTCTTATAGTAAATTAATTCGTGAAAAAAAATTTAATCTTCTTTTAAATAAGGTTTTTTTTTTTTTAAGATCCATAAGGATTTTTTCTCAGGTTTTAAATAAAAAGGTTTTCCCATTAAAATACCTCCTCTCTTCCTAATCAATTATAAATCAAAAATACAAAGAAAATCTGAACAAAGTCTAAAATCAAATGATAAAAAATCTCAGTTAATAAATAATATCGATTAAGATTAAATGCACTTATCATTATAATACAAATTCATTTGATTTATATATATAAAGGAATAGAATAATATTCCTAATAAGTAAGTGTTTTCGCTCTGACAATTACTAATCAAAATTTTAAGATATTTCATGAGTAATTAATGGGAGATCTTTTTGATTAACTTCTAAAGGAAAAACACATCTTTAAATTTAGATAATAAAATAAGGAAAATAAAGATAATGGATCTAAAAAAAAAATTGTTTATAAAAAGAGAGATAGCAGAAAAGTAGAGTAGATTTAATCCTAAGATTATCTTCATAATTATTTTTAGGAAAAGGCTAATGAGAATGAATCGGCCTTGATTTATTTTCAAAAGATTTCCTTGCCTCTAGAGTAATTAATATAAAAATAAAATCATAATGTTGGGATTGGGAGGATGCAGCCAAGGAGGTTTGGGGAAATAAAACACCAATTCCCAGATGAGACGTTTCTGCGAAATTTTATTTTGCCATCTTCAGTCGTTTAACGAATTTCCATTTTCCAAACCTCCTTGGCTGCATCCTTGCAATCCCAACATTTACAATATCTACAGCCACTAACCCACTAAAAATAAAATCATTTTGATGATATTAAAATAATCTCATTTAATTTATCGTTATCATATTTTTATAAGACTTTGCTCATCACTCTTGTGGGTACGTGGATGGCGACCACGATCTGCCCGTGCTGGAACAGGTTAGTCCTTCAGTTCTTTGTATGCCTCCTTCCTCCTCTTTTCAACAGACGTCAGTATCGTGCAAAAACATATGATAGGGTTGGAGGGAAAAAGTGAGGTTGAGTATCATTAAGGTAGATTGGGATATTTCTTCTTAAGAGGAAACAAAATGTTACGTTTTTTCTGACGTGCACATAAAGTTTTTATTCAATTAGCCCAATTTTTAAATAAAATCAATATTCAAAACTTAGTAGAGATAGATTTATTTATTTTTACTTTCTCTTAACTATACCTAAATTATATGTTAATATATATATTTTTTTTACCCCCCCCCCCCAAAAAAAAAATTTCATATTTTGGGGCACACCACAAGAAGATTTTAAGAGAGAGAGGAGAAAAGTATGTCAAAAATTCCATGTCAATATTTTGATGGATATATACACGTTTTGAGATCCCTTGAGACCATAAAAGTGGGTCCCCCAAAATGGTCACTTTCAAAAAAAAAAAGCAAAAAGGAAATTAGCTACGAAGTTGAAATTTTATATTCAAGTTAGACATGAAATAAACTTTTAAATAAAATCGGGCAAAGAATACTGTATTAGTACTTTAATGATGAACTTTTTTAGTTTTCCCAAAATTAGCCCTAACGATTTTTTAAAATTCATAAAACAATTATTTTTTAGATGCTCTTTAAAATGTATATTCTCTTAAAATTGCCACTAACCGAAGAGAAAGTTGTGTGCTGTGTGACCAGTCACACCCGATTCCCGATTTTATTTATATTTTTAATGAATAAGCTTATAAGTCTACTTTTTTTTTATATTAAATATGAGTATTATAACAAAAAAAATAAATTTTAGACAAGAAGGGAGATGTGAAGGACTTGAGTGTGATATGAATAACAAGTATATAAATATAGGTCATAGTAGATAAGGCCCTGAAGAGGGTTCTTTATGTTCCTTCAAGTTTTGAAAAATGAAGGGAGGATTTGCCTTAAAATGACCTCTGAAAAAAATTCCTCGTTGGTTGGATTGTTTAATTAGTCAAGCGTTTACTTTGGTAAATAGATAAATAAAAACGCATTAATTAAATGGTTCTCTTATTATAATCATTAGGTTTGTACGTTTCACTTGCCATTGCAGTATAATTTTTTTTTTTTATGGGTGCATAAGGTCCGAAGACCTATAATGACCAGTGGTTACATGCAGCCAGAAGAATATAGCTAAAAAAAAGAAGCATAAAAGGGGAACTCAACTCCTGGAACTGAGAAGATGCCTGTTGAGATTAGACTTGAAAGTCTGAAGATTGTAGGTTTTGGGGAAGATAGACGCAGGGAGCTTGTTCCAATCACGGGACAAAGGAAGATTGGAATTGACTAGTTCTGTTAGTCGTGATCTGAACAGCATAGGTATGTTGGAAGGATGCCTCTCTTGTGTTCCGTGTACATGTCGCATTGGGTGGGATAATTGATTTTAATTCGGCAGAGCATTGACCATGGTAACACCTATGGAAGAGATAGTGGAGACACGCTTCTTCTATGATCTAGTGACTGTAGGAATGCGGTGAGGGTAGAAGGATAATTTACACATTTTGCCCTGCATTCTGTTCGTTTCATTTTTTGCACGCTAGTATAACTTGCAATCTGTTCAATGAAATTGTAGAATTTGCTGCATAATTTGATCCAATCGAATAGGGGGTGTAAATTGCGCAAGTCGATCTTAGCGCCAAAGTTTTAGCTTTTATAGATGACCACCTTTTGTCTCTCAATCCATCTTATTTAAATTAATTCCTAGCCAATATACATAGAAAAAATAAATTTTATTCCTCACGGGCAAACACTCTATCTAAAAATCACTTTTCCTTGCTGGTAAACAAATTTGTTTTAAAAAAAATAGGCATTATTATGTTTTATGATAAAAATATTCACTATTCACACAAAATTATGCAGTTTTTTATGCTCTATCAAATTCGACAGGATGATCATCAACATACAAAAAACCAGCTTGGTATATTCAAGCAAACAAAAATATGCATAAATCACATCATTATTATAATGTCGACAAAAAAAAAAAAAAAAAATTCTAACGAAATATTTACTGTAGAATAATAAATACTTTGAAAAAAAAAAAAAGGAAGCCTAAATCTAAATTTATTTAATGAAAATTCCTAAAGCTTGTATCATCTCAGTAATTCCACGATTTAGCCAATTCAAAGACAAAAAAAAAAAAATGTTTCGTGATTGTGTTAAAGAAAATAATTTAAAAAAAAAAATAATTAAATTTTGTTTATTAGACAACAGTTATCATTTCTTCAGAAAATTTAAGAATTTTTTTTTTACGTTTATTGTTCATTTCTTAGAGCTGTCAAAAGAACTTGTGGGTAAAATTTACGACGACCCCTTGAAAAGTTTGTAATAGAAAATGACCCCGAACCTACACCCCCATGGCTAGAGAGGGGAGGAGGTGAATGGTCTTCTCGTCTGGGTCTGTATTTTACATTTTCAAAGAAAAAGAGAAAGAAGAGAGAAAAAAAAGGGAAAAAAATGTATTTACTTTGAAGAGTTCACAAAAATTTCACGGGTCTCGTCCTAAGAGAAAAGCAGAGGGGATCTGGTCGACGGGAAGGCGGGTCATTTAAGTGTAAATAGCAGGCCAGGCATTAATACAAACGACGAAATTATGCACTCTGCTCGCTCATTGCCTTCACCACAATATGTTGAAGAGGAGGTGTAGTGGATAAGAAGCGAAATATTAGATGAGAGCGAGAGCGAGAGAGAGAGAGAAAAAAAAACGTGATTCGGCCTGTTGATGGTGGTGTTTATCTTGGCCTAGCATCTATCTTGCTGAGAGATTTTAAGTTCCCAAGGGTCTAGTGGACCACGCACTAGAAAACTCACACACAAGACAAAAACTAATCTCACAAAAAAATATTTATAATTTTTAGAACTAAAAAAAAAAACTTAAATGATTTTAATAATGATTAATAAATATGATTTAATTTAAATAAATATGGTGGGATAAAGTCATAAAATATAGCTTTCTCTGAGTAGCTCTATTTTCATATCCCCCAAATAATAAAAATCTGGTGTGACTGGCTGGTTCTGTACTTGGCACGCCAAATTTTTTTGTGTCGTCATATGTTTAGTTTCCGACGATATATTAAAATTCAAGATGTAAAATTTATTAACATGGGATACAATGCTTTAAATCCTACCCCACAATAATATATTCTCTACTTATCTCAAATCTTATATCCTAATTGCCGAAAGACTTATGAATGTGTGTGAATGTGAGTTGAATAAAAATGAATGTTTTTTTATAAAAAAAAAAACATGGGATAATATTTATATTTTGTTACCATGGCAACCATTTCTTTTACTTCTTATGAAGTAAGAAGAGTAAAGTGTGCTTCAAACAATTTTGAGAGCAAAATGAGAATACTGGTACATATTTGGAAAAGCATCTAAAAAATAATTGATTTTTGAATTTTAATCAAAATCGTTACACCAAATTTTGAGAAAATCGAAAAAAAAAACTGAAAAAGTACATCAGTAAAGTACTAGTAGGCCTCTTTTGGCCAATAAATATGATTTAATTTTTTAAGACTTAATAAAGTACATGCTGCTCAGGGGGTGTCTAACTTAAATATAAAATTTCAGCACCATTTAGCTCAATTCCTTCATGCTTAAAATCGAACACAGACACACAGACAGACAGACCATGTCTCGAAAACCACTTTTTTGGATTCAGGGGACCCCAATGCTCCGACATCGAATTTTTGACATGAATCCAATACTTTCTCTCTCTATATATTAAATATATAGAGGTAAGAGAAAGTAAAAAAGTGTGTGTTTTTTTTTAAACAAATAGTACATAAAATTTAATATGGTACACAATTAGGAATACATAGTGATATGAAAGTCAAAAGAAGTTGGCAAGTGTTGATCTAGAATTTATTCGTTTATTTTATACCTATAATAATTCCGATGGGGGGGGGAGAGGGTTTAATTACATAATGTAGTAACGATATAATAATATGTTAATACAACGAAAAATAAAAAAAAATAAATATTCAGTTAGCTATTCAAAAACAAATCGGGAAATTTAAGAGCGATCTTTAAAATTAATGCACTGTTTAATTTCTTTCATTATTTATTAATTGATAACGAAGTCTGGGTGGTATCCTCTCTGGCGTTTAAACCTAAACCCAACAAATTCGAAAAAATGTTCAAGTAGTCAGAAAGCTTGAGCCTTGAATAGTTCTAAAAAATGGTCATAGGGAAAAATACCGAGACAAAAAAAAAAAAAAAAAAATTGTTGAGCAAATTTTCTCCTACAAGCAGAGGATGTTACAAATTAAGATTAATACTAAGGAAATAAATAGATAAAAACATAAAAAAAAGGGTTAGAGATTGATTTTTGTTACATCAAGGACGAGCCGTTAGCAATTCTAAATAAATGCAATCTATTAGTATAGAAAGAAGGATTGGAAATTTATTTCAATCCGCATCCGCATCTTGAATTTTAATTGTACAGTATGTTACAAAAATTATATCATCAGATGATGTAATCAAATAAGAGAGATTTATATCTTCTTTATAATTTCGGGAAAAAAAAATCCGTTACTTTATATTTGAGTTAACATTCGTTTGTTGAATCAAGTTATCATGAAAATGATAAAAAATAATTAAACAGTTGATGATTGGAAGATATATTACGAGAGTGCGTTATCAGAGCTAATAGCGGGATCATATGCCAGGCTCTGGACTATACAATGAGCTGCGCCCCTTTTTGGGACATGCCTTCAGACCCTGGGGGTGTCAGATTGCCTGCCTGCATGCAGTTCCCTTTTTGAGATGACCCCTGTAGAGCTCAAGGGGCCACCTCGTGCCAGGAATCCTTTTTTTTTTTTACTTGCCCTAAAATAACCTCCGGGCATCATATATTACTCAAATTTTTAAAATTTAAAGGTGATAAAATTATTTTTTATAATGTAAGTGGACAGACATGTAATATGTCAAAAATTAGGCAATAAATTTACAAGTCAGTTTATTTTGAGTATAACGTATTTTTGCTTTTTGAGGTTGTGGCTGTGATGTGATTTTAATGGAGAATTGGAGAGATATCAGCCAATCTAGGTTCAATAAAACTCCCAGAATAAGACGTTTCGGCCTGAATTTATCTGGCCATCTTCAGTCATTGGGAATTATACACATAATGCAAGTGCACATGTGATCAAACCAGGATTTTTTTTGCTTCATCTCTGAGCTTGGGCACAGATAATTTTAACTTTATTAGGAAATACAGGTGCAGGTTTAAGAACTATAATAGTTAGAGGGTTGCTGATTGTTCAAATTGCTTTATTAATATTGGAATCAGGAGTTTCAGTGATTCAATCTTACGTATTCGCAGTCCTTAGAACTCTTTATGCTAAGGAAGTAGTATAAAAATGTTAAAAAATAACCACCTATGAAGCAAATAAATTTTAAAATTTACTGGTTTGATCACATGTGCACTTGCATTATGTGTATAATTACCAATGACTGAAGATGGCCAAATAAAATCAGTCCGAAACGTCTTATTCTGGGAGTTTTATTGAACCTAGATTGGCTGATATCTCCAATCCTCCATTATAATACGTATTTTTACTTTCTCGTATAGAGAAAGTTATGTAATCGTAAAAAAATTCGACTTCGAGATTTTGATGTTTCTCCACGTTTTAGACCTCCCTGAGTCCAAAAAAACCATTTTCGGCATTATGTCTGTGTGTGTGTGTGTGTGTGTGTGTGTAAACACGTTGCTTAAAACCAAAGCAGCTAGATCGATGAAATTTGGTATATGCTCCTTACACTAAAATTGTAGATTTCTATCAACTTTTGGAGTAAATACGTCACTTGGAAGTAGTACTTTCCCCTAATAAGTTTTTTCAAAAATTTTGAAATTTTCAATTTTTTTGTTATATTATGATAAAATACTCTATTTTAAAAAGTTTTTATTCTTTGACATTTTTTCGAAAACTGAATAGTTTTTAAAATAATCAAAGAAGAAATAGAAAATTTTCGTTAATTTTGATAAAAAATCAAAACAAAATCATACAGGTGTCATTAAAAAAAGGGTAAATATAAACAAATGAATTTGTGAAACAAATGAATTTGTTTACATTTACCCTTTTTTTAATGACACCTGTATGATTTTGTTTTGATTTTTATCAAAATTAACGAAAATTTTCTATTTCTTCTTTGATTATTTTAAAAACTATTCAGTTTTCGAAAAATGTCAAAGAATAAAAACTTTTTAAAATAGAGTATTTTATCATAATATAACAAAAAAATTGAAAATTTCAAAATTTTTGAAAAAACTTTAGGAAAGTACTACTTCCAAGTGACGTATTTACTCCAAAAGTTGATAAAAATCTACAATTTTAGTGTAAGGAGCATATACCAAATTTCATCGATCTAGCTGCTTTGGTTTTTAAGCAATCGTGTTCACACACACCCAGACGTAATTCCAAAAGAATATACGAGAAAGTCTCGGGGAAGTCAATCCCCATATTTAATAAAAATGACAGTCGCATACAAACCCCCCTACAAATATTATGTCACAACATAGAACTACCCCCTCCCCCGAATAAAATTTCTTATTTAACAAGACTGTGAGTGTTGTTTATTGGTGAGGCCAAACAGCCCATGGCCCCGGGGAAATTAAATTATTATTATATCAATGGACAGCACGCCTATGCCCCGGAAAGGCGGAGATCCTGGGTTCAATTCCCGGGGGCCATGGAATGTTTGGCCTCCCCAATAAACAACACTCGCAGTTTTGTTAAATATATCTATGACTTGTTAAGTCCGAATCGAGGTATTTTGAATACTATTATCCTATTCAAGTATATGGATCTCGAAAAATATTTAACTAAAATTTCTTATACAAAATTCTTATCATTTTTTTTTTTTTTTTCAAAAAATTTTTTAAATTCAACTTTGAATTGTTATGTCTCACTTAAATAAACCTCCGGGTCCCAATGTCACAAATAGTAACATTTTGGCTAGACCCCTACCCCCCCCCCTAACGCGTTATGTAATATGTGAACTGCCCCTATATTTTTTTTTAGTATACTCAACTCTCATGTAGGTGGACAGATCATGTATTATTTTATACAATGGATGAATGATCTAATATTAAGGTCGTGTTTCCCGTCCTGTATTTAGCCCTTTGAGTCTATTAGTTGGGGTGATATTATCTTCCATTTTCCCCATCCAAAAGGGGACTTTAGCAATATGCAAATTTGCCGCTAATTCATTTTACACAATAATTTTTTCATTATGATTAAATACGTATCTTAAATTTTGAAATATTCACGCTATAATATTAAATATAAACAATTAATTTATTATATGTATTTTAGATGAAAAATTATTTATATAGCTACTAATATGGAAAATTTGTTAGAAATATATTAAATATTTTCATTTATTCATACATTTAAAATAAATGAAATTGGAAAGAATTTTTAAAACATTTAATCACTGAAGTTGGATAATTATAGAGATGTATTTATATAAAAAATCTATAACAAGTTTTATTTAAAAAAAAATAATAATAATTTGAAAACCGTATTTATAAATCTCATAATAAATAATGTGATAAATAGATTACTATGCATAAAACATAAACAATACGTATCTAAAATAAAATATTCGGGGCATTTATTTTTCTTTTCTCTAAAAAATTCAGTTGTTTTTTTTTATTGACATAATTTTTCATTGGAATTTATAAGTTGTTTATATTCCAATGCACACTACTGACTGAATATGACATGTTTCTATGAGTAAACAATTCGGATGGGAATAGTTTCTGATTCCAGTCACTCTCTCTTTATGGTATTTCTCAAATGACCTTGAGACCAAATTTAAATAGTCGCCTCTCTCGGGACCTAAAAATGAAATCATTTATGTCCGTTTAGGCTTATCATGGTAACAAGGTTCGTCCAGGCCCTGTTATAGAACTGCCGGTAATTATATGTGTGCGGATTAAGCTAATCGAGTCGACCGGAACCGGCCGTCCCCCCTGGGAGGAAGGGGGGTGCGGGAGGGGGCCATTGTCTTGGCAGCCAGGCAGGAGGCCTCGTTGCCTGCTAAACGCCGTCATTCCAAAACCTGAGCCACAACTTGTTTGTCTGCTTGTTTTTTATTTTTTTTTTTTTGCTCTCTCCTACTTGGTGAAATCTCCCTCCCCTTGGCCCAATCAAACAAAAAAAAACTTCCCTAAAATTTCAGAAAAAAATAATTATCAACAGAGATATGATAAAATTTTATTTTATATTTGTAATTGCAAAATTTTAAATTTCCCTCTCAAACTCCACTTACTTTTTCTCTGGCAACAGGCACATACACATTACACAGAGAAAGTCAGTGGCTAGCGCTTTATATAGGCTATAGTAATGATATTTATAACACAATTTTAAATAGACTGTTTTGTAATGCTCAAAAAGCTGAACATTTCTGTAATATATAACTAATTTTTGCTCTTTTGTCCTTTGCGACCTTTTAATTTCCAATTATCGTTATATGCACTGAGGAATACATAAATAAAACGAGGGATACTTTGATCATGAAGCAAAAGCCTCGACTCTACTCCAAGAGTCAGGGGAACTTGAAAAATCGAAATTTTTTTTTATAAGTGTATGTAATTGAAGTCCTTTCGCACGATAACTTAAAAGCTTCTCACATTATCAACACCAAACTTTTATAATTTGGATGCTAATTAATGCTATTTGACAGGTATAATAAATTAATAATGGAATTAATTAATTATTATTGTTAAGAAAACTATTTAATTTTCATCTTATTATTCTATTTTAAAATTACCTTATCAATGAAGTTTAATCAAAATAACAACAAAAAAAGTTTAAATTTCCATTTTATAAATAAGACACGTTTAATAACGGAAGAGGAAATAAAAAGTTACCGTAGTCTATATCACATACTATTTGTAAGCTTATGTATAATAATAAATAAATTCAAGAAATTAAATTGAGTGCATGGGCGTATTCTGAGGGGGCAGCTGCCCCCCCCCCCCCCCCTTCCAAACTTGAAATTAAAATAAAAAACAAAAAATATCTTATAAAAAACTGAAAAATTTACGCCATCTGTGAGAAGATAAAAATTACGAGTGACACCATCGCCTACCTACAGTAAGTTTGTTGTATTTTATAAAATAATTAAATGTACCAGGTATATTAGAAAAGTTGCCTCCCCCCTTCCATTGTGAGCTAAGATTGAGTGATATTATCGACATAAGTTATTGTATGAAATAAATAAATTAATGTCAAATTAGTATAATAATTCATTTAATGTTTTACTAAATAAGTAAAATAAATAAATAATAAAAAATATGAACCTTCTTTACAATTTCCAAGAGGATTCGGACCAGTAGGTTCAATTAAAGTCAAAAAGTTTTCTAAAACAAAACTTTATTTGACAATGTTTCGTCCATTTGCTGTAGGACTTCTTCAGTGCTTGGAGTCATAGAGAGCCATATAGTATAAAATTATCAAACAGTAGGGTGACTTTAATTGAACCTACTGGTCCGAATCGTCTTGGAAATAATAACAAATATTTTTATTTTAGTTGGTCATCACCTGATGACGGATGCAGAAATAGTAGCCGAAACGTTGTAATTTTTTGTAGTTAATTTGTATTATTAATTACTATCTAAAATAAAGTAGGATGAATGTCAAAAATGTTTTTTATTACTAATAATGACAATCGTGTAAGTTGAAATCATTTCAACTAGATTTCTTGATACAATTATTTTTATAATAGGTATTTCTGAAAATTTCAAATATGCCTATATTTAAAATCATTTTCTTATTGTGATTCCCATAAAGCTCCACTAACATTTCAAAGATCCCTAGATCCCTGAAAGTGTTCATTGGTTTCCCTGATTATAGTGATATAATTTAGAATTAATCAATGAAGACGATTAACTCTATCTAAACCTAAAGGTTCATCAAATCCTGGTAGAGAGTCAAGGGTGTCGAGACATGTCATTTTCAAATCTTCAGACATTTGACAGACAAATTTCTTATTATTGTACAGCGAGTGAGAAAGTTAAAAGCTCATCCATTCCTTTTCTATAAGATAATTGATTATTTAATTGTTTAAAAAAAATATTAGTGGAAACTTCCGTAGTTAAAACTTAGAAAATTTTCAAAAAAGATTTTTATCTTAAATATTATATGTAGGAATTTCATGGGTGGGGTTTAATAGTGTCACTCCCTGTACAAAATCATTTTGTTCATTCACATTTTAGGTCGAAAAGAACAGAGATTGTCTTGTTGTCCTAGCTGCTTAAATAAAATAGTCTCTTGAAGAAGAGGTCTTGTTTCAAGAATTTATTTAAATTATTTTGTCTGCCAATTAAATTCATGCTTACAAACTTATAAAAAAAAAAACTTTTTTAAAAACAAATCACTCATTGATTTAACTAACCCATTTTTTTTTTATTCTGAATAATTAAATTTCAGAAAACAAACATTAATAATGCACCTGAGTGTACGGTATGTTGGGAGTTATATAGAAGGGTAGAAAAAAAAAAAGGTGGCGAGGGAATAAAGGCGTGAGAGTAGTGAAAGAGCGAGGGTAGAAAAAGAAATTACTCGGGGGAATAAGCACAAAAAGAAAAGAAAATGGGCTTATAAAAATTATTTTCTTAAACCATTAGGATGTGAAAATGCGGAAAATTGATTTCTATAGGCTGATGTTTTTCTTTTGGGTGTGAATTTAGAATTGGAATTCAATTACCACTATAGCGAATTGAGTAATAATTAATTTAATTTTCGAAATATACATACCATGTATGTATATATATTTAATGTTTTAATGTTTGCTTGATTTATCATATTCATTTTTAATTAAAAATGAAAAATTATTCAAATGGATGATTGACTGTAGATAATTAGAAATACATGTATGTAGTAAATCAAATCTATCCACTGGAAAAATTAAATACTTTTTTTGTTGTTTTGGCTGTAACAATAGGAATTTTGTTTTTTTAATTGATTACGTGAGAGACTTTTGCTAGTAGTCAAAGA
Source organism: Euborellia annulipes (assembly GCA_023213315.1). Taxonomy (NCBI): domain Eukaryota; kingdom Metazoa; phylum Arthropoda; class Insecta; order Dermaptera; family Anisolabididae; genus Euborellia; species Euborellia annulipes. Next base: position 37,948 of record JAKCPI010029909.1, on the reverse strand, counting down.
GATAAATCAAAAGTAAGATGTTTACCTATGAAATGCCATAAAGATCGGTTTACACCATAACTCTTCACAGACATCATGGTTAAAAAACAATTAATTCGCGTTATAAATTGTTAAAATTGGATGATTACCTAGTGACGGCCAGTAAAAGGCACTAATCAAATTAAGTATCGCGGATATTAGCAAATTTTGCTGGCATTTTTTTGACAAAAATTGAGTTGAGCAATTTAGTCATAATTTATGAGTTCTACTTTAAACACAATGCTTTTAAAAAATAATATAAAGAATTTGTCTTGTCCTAAATAAAAAACTTTTATTTAATTATTAATTGTCGACGTTTCGGTCGCTAACCACGACAGGACAATTAATTGCTAAATAATAAATAAAATAAATTATTATTATTTTAACAATTGATTGTTCTGATGAAGGTCGTGAGTAGCGACCGAAACGTCAACAATTAATTAAATAAAAGTTTTTTATTTAATTTCCTTGGCTACTACGTCTCCAATATTCGATTTCATAATTTATATTAAAGTTTTATTTTATAAGTTAGACTGCATCCACAAGCCTCTAGACCAGCTTACATGACATGACAGCCAACGATCATTCATTCCCGTGATGGGTCAACTAGAAGGTTTGGGGAGATAAATATTAAATAAAGTAAGCCTATAGGTAGAGTTTTGTTTGAAAAAGATGGAATTTTTTTCAATAAACGTTCAAATAGACTGTTCATTAGCCAGAAAGCGCTGCGGTCCTGGTTCGACTCCAGGGGGCCAATCATAAGCACAAACACATCTCGCAAATTTGCTATCTTAAAATATATATTTTGTTTTAATTCATCGGACTGCAATCCCTTAATATCTACAGTCCTGGGCGAGTGTTATTATCTAGAATTTAGAAATGTCATTTCAAATAACATCTACCCTAGATTAGATATCAATTTGTTTTGTGCATCTCAAGTCCAATTTTGGGCATTTTTAAGGTTCCGAAATTGTTGTTTGGGGTAAAATTATGTCCACTACAAGGGAACCCTCCGGAAAGGAGGGCAAAAGAGGTCCAGGGGACCTAGTGTAATGTCTATGTCCATTACATCCCCTAGCTTGAAAACATTTCCACTGGGAGCCGTCAGCTTAGTCTGAAAGAATCACCAAATCTTCTTTCTTAAGCAAAGCTGAGCAGAACTGAACTTTGGAATAGGCAGCCCCGGACTAGAATTCCCGCTGTTGTAAACTACATACAAAATATGAATGAATACAAATGTCAGATGAATTATTATTTTTTTTTTGTCCTTCAGGCTAACATTTTCGGTTCTCACACAGCACCGATTGGCATCATGTTCAGAGTAACAAATAATGACATATTAGCAGCAGCAGTAACAATTCTCTTTATTGATCCATGATTTGCCTTTTTTTTTTAAATGTAAAAATTTTTTTTACAAAAAATCTCAACATCTTTCACACATTTTAAATAAACCACGTGAGTTTATATATAAATTGACAGAGAATGCAGAGTTAAGCTACTCGAAATCAGGAGAACTATTACTATTTTTGAAAGAATGAAGTTTTTACGTTTCCTTTTATAGAATTTTTATTATTAAATACAAATAAAATTGTCTTGTAAGTTTGTAAACAAACAGACGTTTAACATAATAAGATCAAAGATAAATGAATTGAAAGACAAATAAAAAAAAGTCTAGTTTCATTGTTTATATATTAAAAAAAAATATATCTTAACAGGTGGAACAAAGTTTCAAATATAAATGTTCTTGAACTGTCGAGATGAAGGCCTGCTACCGAGTTGAATTCACTGTCCAGTGTTCTGAGAAGAGCCCTGTCGTTCCCATACGTCATCGTTAACGAGACAAATTATTTTAATTTGTTCCCCCGAGCAAAAAATTGCTCATTTGAGTCGACAACTAGTGGATCTCGCATCCATCAGTTGCAAGTCAAAGGAAATGGGTCAAATATTCTATACAAGGTGAAATTAATTAAGGAGTATATTGTTTGTTTGTTTGTTATTCCCAAATAATTCAGTTGGACACGAGGCATGTTAAGTTCTCGATGCAATGGGTGGGAACCTCTTTAGTTATTTATACACTTAAAGTGCAGAAGTAGGAGGAGGAGGTTAAGGATCGTTTCATTTGGGATTCATCGGTTAATTTAAAATTATCATAAATAGTATATTTAATTTGCTTATTTAATAAATGAGACGAGGGATTTTTTTTTTTAATATATAGACCTACGTAGACAAATTTAGGAGATGAATTTAAAAAAAATGAAATTTGAAATTATAGCAGCGTTTCCCATACTTTTTTCTTTGCGTTTCGGTACGAGGTTTTAAAATTTTTCGATATCCACCTTATGAAAAAAAAAAAAAAAATTATTTCCAAAACCAATTTTATTATTGAATAAAAATCAAGTTTTTATTTTTGAATAAAAATGCGTTTCCATTTATTTTATTTATTTATTTACAAAATTCACGGGCCAAGCCCAATTCACAGGTCGTATTAATATTTATCCATCTGCAACAAAACGAGTAAACCTCCAGTCACCTCTATATAATATCAAGTTATTTGTTTATTTCATACATATAACTACATATTGAAAAAAAAAATTTGATTCTTTACAATTTTTTTTCACGACCCGGCAAAAATTTTCTATGACCCGGTGCCGGGTCGCGACCCACATTTTGGCAAACGCTGAAGTTAAGTATTCAGAAAAAATATTTACCAAATAGCTTCTCATGAAATTTATTTATTTCTTTTGAGATTTTTTTAAGCATTCACAAAAGGTCGAAATAAAATTTGTTTTTATTTAGTTTTTTTTTTTTTTTTTTTTTTTTTTTTTGAGAAAAAAGTTATATAGAATCATAATTAAAATAAAATAAATACCGCATAAGTTTTTTTAAAATTAAATACCATTCCAACCAATGACAAACGGGCGCGGAACTACAGGGAGCAGGGAAGGTGAGAGGGGATTATCCAGACAAAAATGTTATTTTTTTGCAAAAAGTAAGAATTTTAAATTGTTACGAAAATTATTTAAATGAATGCCTTAAGTTATAAAAGGGTCGTTGTAAGTAAAATTGTACAAAAAAATGAACATAATATGTTCATCGGTGACAGGGCCGTATTTACGAAGTGGCGGACGGCAAATTTTAGAGATGGCAAAATTGTAAAAAAAAAAAACTGCTTATTTAAATAAGTATAATTCTTTTTAAAATAGTTGTTAAAAAAAAAGGAACACAGTTTTTTTTTACCAAAAAGAGAGGAAAATATATTAAAAGAATAATTTATGTCTTTCTCAGTGTTGGGGTGATTGAAGGGGGGGGGGGGGGGGGGCAAGAGTTCACTGCCTAGTGGTGGCAAATACATAAATCCTCCCCTGATCGGTGATATTATCAGAGATTTTATGATAAAATTATGACCTTGTATTTTTATTTTAATCAAATCAATTTTTTTTTCATTATCATATTTAACACCTCCTGGCAATAATGGAAGCATTGAAAAGAGAATGATAATCTAGCACCTCTTTTTTCATGATTTGTATTATAATTTATACTTGGGACGATAGGGAGAAAAAAAACCAGCTTCCTTTTCCTCTCACCACTTCAATTTATTTGCAAATATTTCGGCTCTATACAGGAGCCATCTTCAATGCATTTAAGAATTTTTGAGAGAGATTCATCAATGCACTGAAGATGGCCCATGTATAGGAGCCGAAATATTTGCAAATAAATTGAAGTGGTAAGAGGAAAAAAAGGAATGCTGTTTTTCTCCTTATCATCCCACTTTAATATTATTTTGTCATTTGTCGAGAACTTCCCCTTGTTTTATTCCCACTCCGACTTCAACAAATCTGAAATTAAAATTGTTGTCTAAGTATTTTTATTTAATCAAATAATTTTTTTTTTACTCAACCGAGGAGCAAAAAAATATTTGTTTATGAGAATATTAAATAATAACAAATTTATTTTTGAAACAAACTTACCCTAAAAAAAAATCAATCATTCATTTAGAGGTTCATTATGTTTAAAAAACAAGACGTTAATAGTTTATCTCGAAAAAATCGTGGAAGCCATTAAATCCAACCGAAAAGTGTTGTTTCTTATCAAAATCAACTATTAAAATTGAATTAAAAGTGCATTAATCATGATCATTTTGGAATCAAATAAACAGAAAAAGACATAATGCTATGTGTGTGTGTGTGTGTGTGGATGTTAGGGGGAAGTTGAGGATAAACAAACTGCCAACGAGACAGGCAGGCGCGAGGTTTTCTGTAGCAAATGATTGGAACCAAACTTTTGGATATAAATAGGACATCGCCTTCGTTGACGATCATGTCGTTCGTTCCTCGTACTCAATGTAGAGTAAGAATTTTCTCCTAAATAATTTTAGATCGCTTGTCTAAAGTAGCGTTCCAATGATGACTACATTAACTTGCCAATTTAGAAAATAATATTCAAAAAAAAAAATTGAGTATTTTTATTTGAATATTTTTAGTAACAAACTCAAGTAGAGATGAATGTACAAGTACATTAGAGTATTGTTAATCCGGACTTCGATAGTCCGGACATACCGGCTGTTGAAAAGTTACTACTTTGGAATATTTCAGCAAAAAAGAGGGATAATTTAAGAAAATAAAGTGTCATTACAGATTTTTTCAAGAAATAAATATAAACTAGTTGTTTGTTGATGGCTGGATATTATGATATGAGGATGCGTTACAAGGGCAGCCAAGGCGAAAAATAAAACAAAAATCTATTTTTGTCGACGTTTCGAGTGCCGATCGCACTCTTCATCAGGACAAAATGATGTCAATTCGTCAGGTTATTTGACATGGCAGTGTAGCAACGTTTTAACCAATCTATATTTACTTCAAGACTCTAGTATTTCGAGGTCGAAAGGTTGTCCTGATGAAGAGTGCGATCGGCACTCGAAACGTCGACAAAAATAGATTTTTGTTTTATTTTTCGCCTTGGCTGCTCTTGTAACCCATTCTCATATAATAAATATAAATTTTGCATTATATTGAATGTTTCGGTTAATCCGACATTTTCAGAATCCGGCATAGGGCCGATTCCGTTTAGGCAGTTTAGATTTTTATAGCGGTGTCTATTAATTTTTTTTTTAAATTGTTAATTTAATTTAAAGTAAATCCGGAGGTGGAGCAAACGTGCTGTCACAATATATTAATTATGTTCTTTTTTAGATAAAATACAAAGGCACTATGATTCTCTAGATAATTTACAGCAGAGACTGTATTATCAATCGTAACACTTAAAACTCGACTAAGACAATGAATGGCCTCGAAAAAGAAAAAAAAAATATTTATTCAAATGTAATCACGGTTGGAAATGTCCCATTGTCCCATAAGCCATCAGAATCGCATAAAGCACCCACCAAGAAGAAAAAAAGAGAGAAAAAGCATAGCGAGAATAAAATTGAATAATTAAATGAGCAATTTTGCATGGTTTGTCAAATAGTTCTAGTAGAAATATAATTATTTAAGTAAATGATGAATTTAATTAGAAAGAATCTGGTGTGACTGCTCGCACAGCACACGATTTTCTTTTACATTTGATAAGAGAAGGTTGTTTTCTGTGCTTGTCACACCATAATTTTTTGTGTCGATATATGTTTAGGTTTCGCAGATATATTAGAATTCAAGATGTAATAAGATTTATAAATATGGGAAAATATTTATATTTTGTGGCCATGACAACCATTTCTCCTATCCTTCCTGAGTACAAGAGTAAAGTGGTCTTCAGAAGGTTTCAATGGCAAAATGAGAATATACATTTTATAGAGAATCTTAAAAATAATTGATTTATGAATTTTAATCAAAATCGTTGAAGCGAATTTTGAGAAAATCGAACAAAACTGAAAAAGTGCATCAGTAAAGTACTAGTACTCTTTAGCCGATTTTGTTCAAAAGTTTTGTGTCACGTGCCAGAGGGGTGCCTGACTTAAATGTAAAATTTCAACTTCCTAGCTAATTCATCAAAATATCGACATCGAATTTTTGACATGAATCTAATACTTTCTCTCTATATATATCAACATATATAGAGATAAGAGAAAGTAAATATTCTTTCCTTATATTTACGTATATTATAATAAATTTTAACTGGATGAAAAATTCCAATTTATTTTTGACAAAAATTAATATTATTGAATATTCCTAATAAGCTGCGATGAACATCAAGTTCGGGAAAACCTGATCTACGATGCTATAAATGAAAGATCAAATTTCAAAAACGTTTTAGATATGAGTGTGTATGTATTTTGAAGCGAAAATGATTCGCTCTAGTGCCCTTCGCGAGGTCGTTCTATAAGTATACGTTATATACATGGATATATAGACAATGATTATAAAAATTTAAATAAAATGCTACCGAAATTAAATAAAATTATAATTAAATAATAAGTTTAACACCCAGGTTTTATTGTTCTTTTTTAATTTCTATCTCTCTCTTTTTTTTAATGAAAAAGAGAGAGAGATAGTAAAGAGGAGGAATGAATTACGAACAAAAAAAAATCATGACCATAAACAGGAATTTATTTAAGAGGGAGGGGAAAAGAAGATAAAGGGAATACTTTCAAACAATTATGAATGTATTAGATAGTATTAGAAATAGGATTGGTCGCACCTTCGGTAAGAGAAAGTTGTGCACTGTACTTGTCACACCGAATTTTTTGTGACGAGATATATTTAGTTTCCCATATCACCTTAGTTAACTAACCACTTGCATTTCATAAGTAAAAAAAGTCAATTGATTCAAAATTTCCATAGGTTCTGTGAATTTTAAATGTTGACTGCTTGAAATAAACTATGGTTCTTTTTTAAAATTTTAATCTCATATTTGGATATTTTATATGCAATAGAGAATCCTAAATAAATACAAAATTTCATAATTGGAAAAATATTTTTAAATGTGTAAAAAGTTCCAAAGGGGATCGATCCCCTTTTTAAATCGAAATTAACATGCAAATCCTTATTGGGATTTAAAATTGGCTCTAGGGAAGGAAGAGCGGGAAAATGAGAAAGAGAGTGTCTGGGGACTAACATAAGTATATATTTATAACTAATTATTAACATTTTACTATCTTCATTAAAGGCCGGATTATTTTGAGTTTAAGAGAAAGGTGTCCGAATCTCCCTCTCTTTAATAAGATCTAAATGTTTCTTTATTATATAATAGAGAGAAGGTATTTATTAAATCATATCTAATATATGCTTAATACCTTTAGAAATAAAATGGATTCAGAAGTCGAAAAGGATGATTTACAAAAATAAAAAAAATACATAATAAAAAACAATACAAAACTACAAGCATAATTATAAAAAAATAGATGAAGGATCCTTTTATATCAAAATTCGTTGTATTTAAAACTACTTTTTGGAATGATTTATTTCTTCCAGAAGTCATAATGCTGAAGCCTAAATTTTTCTTACTCTATATAAGAAATAAGTAGCCTATATAGAGAGAAAGTATTGCGATCATTTTGTATAAAAATAAAGAACCAAATCTATAAGTTTTTTGGCATCTGAGACCATTGCCCTTAATTCAGCCAATATAATTTCATCGCTTAGAACGAGAACTCTAATACAATAAACGATATTTATTTTAAAAAATTAGCAAGACAATTTTAATAGGTAAGTCTTAGTTGTAAAATCATCGGTTTGAATTTTGTGGGTGAGTTAGTGGCTGTAGATAATGTAATGTTGGATTGCGTGGATGCAGCCAAAGAGGATTTGGAGGACTAATGAATTTAATTTATAATTTTTACCATAGAGCAGAGGTTGCCAACTCAATTTAAGTCCACTTTGACACTTGAATGGTAAAAATCCTAGAGTAAATGGGGGCTACTTTAAAAAATTCTTAAAATATTCGAAAAGTATTTTTTCGGAGTCTCGGGAGGGGGACTACCTTTTTCGAAAAAAATTATCACCACATGACTCACGTATGCTCATAGATTCTAAATCCATTGAGTTTTTTTTTTTTAACACTCACACTGTTTTCTCACTCACACTCACACTGTTTTCTCACTCACACTCACACTGTTTTCTCACTCACACTCACACTGTTTTCTCACTCACACTGTTTTCTCACTCACACTCACACAGTCTTTTCGGCAACTTAGGCCATTTAAGAAAGACTTTGACGATAACCGTTATTATTTATAATATTTATTGGGGGTCCAGGCATTTCTATTTAAGGTATCCAAATGGCTTAAATAAAATCATCGGACTGGCTTGGGGTCCTAACCCGCGACGTTCGGTATAGAATGTAGGCACGCTACCAACTACTCCAAGCCCGTAGGCAAATCCATCGAGTTAAAATTTTTCTGATTAAAAAAAAAAAAATTGCTCTACTTCAAAAAGTTTTTCTTCAATATCTCCGCATACTGAGAATCCCTTCGTGAACCAGGGGTCTACAGACCACCAGTTGGAAACCACTACCATAGAGGAAGGGAGAATGGGGCAAAAGTGAAAAAAAATCCTTCAAAATTAAAAGGTTTTTTGTCTAAAACTTTAATTCAATATATTAGTTATATTGTAAATAAGTTTTGGTTTACGAACTGTTAATCACCTAAATGTAAAAGTGTGTGTGTGTGCGTGTAAATGGCATTGGTCCGCGGCGGCGGCTGCATTTCATTCATCGCATAGGCGGACGAGGCTTTAGCGGTCGATGAATAGCCACCGCCTGCCAATAGAGGCGTCTACCGTCCGCACTCAAAAATCATCATCGACCGCTCAAAAAAAAAAACTTAGATCTTAATCAGACATTGGCGTGTGAGGCAGTTGGTGGTGGCAACTGATGTTCATTTCCATTTTATGCTCGTAATTAATAAGACTTATAAAACGGATTTTTTTTTTTATTCTTATATATTTATAATATTAATAACAATCTCGTTAAGTGATTGTGGAGGGAGTTGGTGTTGGTGTGTTTTTGTCTGTCGTGTGAACTAGCGTGTGGAAAGCATTAAAGCACATATGCATCAGTGTGTGTGTATGTATTTAGATGCTAGTGTGAATGCTCTTTTGGCCGACGGCGCTAATCCATGCATTAATCAATCGTATCGTCTCGTCATTTGCTGCAAAGCACATGTCTTGTGACATTTTTGCATTTATATATTTGACCTCTAACTAAAAGTTCAAATTAACTAAATGTATTTTTATTATCATAAGTTTTTTTTTTTTTTTTTTTGTTAGTTGGATGTTGTTAACTTATTGATATAAATATTTAACGCAATCGCGCGCGCGTTATGCTAAAAGAGCGTGATTACAAATGCCTTGCGGGCTTTTATGTATAGTAGAGAATAAACCGCATATAAATTATCCTAATTTTCGTGCGAAATTTAAATGTGAACAATAGCTTTATTAAGATAAAATTTTATACCGAGAACAATGAATGAATGAGGCACCCGAAAATTGAAATATTTTTCAATTTTATAAAAAGAACATTAAAAAATTTAAAGAATAAAGGATTCATTGTTCGAGTTTTAATGGATAAGAGGAATGAGGAAATATTGTTTACAAGTAATTACGCTGGCGCCAGTCGTAAAGGCACTACTGCAATTAGAAAACCTTTTTCTACAAACGCCAGTGAAAATAAACAATGCTTTAAGCTTTTCTCATTGCTGTTATTTATTTAAACATGGCCAATGAATGTGCCTTAAAAATTAAAAAATTTGTTCTTCTATAAAACTAAAAATTGTACAAAAATTGCAATAATTTCTAAAATAATATGAGGAACAAAATAAACTGGAGTAATTAAAATAATTTTTTATTTATTTATTTATTTTTCGGCAACGGAGGCCTTTAGCCCTTTAAATTTATTACAATTTATGGGTACAATTAAATTTAAATAAATTTCCATGAGACGGGATGCGAAGCACCCGTCGACCCTTGGTACAGAATTCCAGCACGCTAACCCCTACACCAAGGCCCGAGGGTTCAAAATAAAATTTAAATTTGGTAGGAAAATGAGCTGGTTTTATTGTTAAACCAAGCCAAGTTATATTGGTGAGGATAAATATTTTTCAGACATTAAACTGGCTCTGAAGATGGTCCCATATGTGACCGAAACATCCGCCATGGTTTAACAATAAAGTGAAATAAAACTAGCTGCATTTTCCTAGCATTAAATATCAACATTCAGCCATATACCTTGTTAAAATAAAATTTTTATTCAGCTAAGGCCTGAACCAAATTTTAATTTAAAAACATCCCATCTTAAAGAATTGAAAAAAGAGTAACTGTTCCATTTGATTTTGTTCCCATAATATATCTCCTTTCATATTCTTATCTGCTCATAAATGAACCAGATCTACAAATTAAAATTGGCAGAAAAATTATAAACAAAATAGAAATATGAGTTTTTTTTTTATTTCCAACTAAATTTTGATAATTCGCGGAATGAAAGGAAAGGTTTTTGACTTTTTTTTTCATAAACATATTGAGTTAATTTTTGATATCAAATATTTACAAGCACATTTTTTTTTTTTTATCAACATTTAGTTATCAAAAAAAAGAAAAGTAAAATTTTTGAATGAATAGGTATTTATAATTAAAATAAAAAAATATTATTGATGTGTCCAACACACAAACAACCCCTATTCACATAGATTAGTGTTTGTGCTATGGCCTACCTGTCTTTCTAAAATCCTCCCACCCCTAACATAGGCTATACATAATTTTTATTATTCAAAAATTGAATTGTTCACTATGATAACAAACAAAACAGTAAGGAAATTTTCAAAACATAAAGCCCCCCCCCCCCGCCCTACCTTAGGATTCGAATGGGGCGAGGGCCCCACGTTGGGAAACGGAGAAATAAATAGACTATTAAAAAGTATATAAGTGAGGTGAATAGCTGAATCAATATGTAGCAGGATAAAAGGCTAAGCAGCTATGATTATTTCTTTATTGCATTCGAACCCACAGCGAAGTTGGATTCGAATCCACAGCGACGTTTCGGTCGACTACGTGACCATCTTCATGGTCAATAGACACCCACCCCTAGCCATGAAGATGGTCGCATAGCCGACCGAAACGTCGCTGTGGATTCGAATCCAATAAAGAAATAATCATAGCTGCTTAGCTTTTTATTTATTCTGCTACATATTAAAAATTAGGTTTTTATTTAATAATGTAGTACTAAATTGAAGAAAATAATTTCCTAAACAGTATTAATGGATAAAATAATAATTATTTGGCTTATTGAAAAAAAAAGACTATGAATATACAAATTTATGAAAAAAATATTTCTTTGTTGATAAGAGAAGTAGCTGTTCAGCGGTTAGAATGATGAAGGAAGAGAGGATGTCAGCCAAAAGGAGCCACTATCGAATAAAAATCTACACTTAGAAGACGTTTCTGGTTTAATTATATAAATCCATCATCAGTTCCTAAGAGCTGAAATGAGCATAAATGATAATTATAATACAACAACATAAACATTTCTTAAATTATAAAAAAAAAAACCAATAATGTAAGATCGGATGTTTTTTATAATTTAAGAAATGTTGTATTACAATTATTATTGATGCTCATTTCAGCCCTTAGGAACTAATGATGGATTTATAGATATAATTAAACCCGAAATGTCTTCTAAGTGGAGATTTTTATTCGATAGAGGCTCCTTTTGGCTGACACCCTCTCTTCCTTCATTATTCTATTTCAATCTTTTTAGTACAATTTTAAATTAAATAAAATTTACGAAATATTGAATTGGTCAAATGAAAAAAAAAAAGTATTGTATAAGAAAAATTGTCTACAGTCAATATCGTAAATGACTTTAATTTATTAAAATCTCGCAATGTCATATGCTATGAATACAAACAATCTGTTCTCTAAAAATATATTGTGAGTAAATATGGTAAATTGAGTAAATTTAAGTGCTTTTGTTAGCAAAAAGGAGGTTTATGTCATCAGAATGATGTTTCGGTGTTTTTTTCCCTCTCCCCCCAGGTGAGAGATGAGATAAAGAGGAGAGTGGAGTTATCCTATCATGGCTGCTGCTTCCACGTGCAAATAAACAGTCTCGTTTAGTGGGGGAGGGAGCACGTGGCATGTGGCGTTCGTTGATCCTGCTCTTGAGCACACATACCCACTGATATTGATATACAATTCCGTGGGTCTAAATCGGAATGAGTGTTTCTCTTTATATGACACTCTAGTCGTTGTTTAGTTTTAATTCCCTTTTTCTAACTTAAAAATGATGTTAAGCCAGGAAGAGGAAGAAGGGATTCCTTTGGAAAGAATCAGTGGTACCCCCCCTCTCCCTGTTCGTTCTTCTTCAGCCAACATCACAAATATAAGATATACATAAAACCAAGCTATAAATCAAACATTTTTATTATACATCATCATTCATATTTAATGTTTTTCTTTTATTTGAAGATTTATTTATCTACACCATCTTTTGGCCAATGATTTGCTGGCTAGATGATTGCAAAATCGAGAACCTTAAAAAATTAAAATATAAATAAAAAAAAAAAAAAACATGAATGAAATTAATATCCTTTCCTTATAATAATATTTCTTGTTTATTTAATAATTCGGAATTTTGAGTAAGAAGCACTCAACCATTAACTCAAAAATGCAAGTCAATTGATGCTCTATTGTTATTTAATTAAAATAGAAAATAATCTCTATTACCTAATAAATCTATGAAAAGTGATTAGATAGATTATAGGAACAAATAAATAATGATGTTTAATCATCTATGATTCAGTGCGAACTGTTGACAACAATTTGAATACCGTATATTGTATTTAATATAAGAAATAGCCCTCGGGCTTAGTGTAGGGGTTAGCTGGCCTTGTATACCAAGGGTCGCGGGTTCGGATCCCAGGCAATCCGAGGATTTTATTTAAGCCATTTGGATACCAAATGGCTTAAATAAGAATGCCTGAACCCCCAAAAAATATTTATTAATAAATTACGAGTATCGTTTAAGTCTTAAATGGCCAAAGTTGCCGAAAAGACTGTGAATGTGTGTGAGTGTGGAAGGGAAAAAAAGTGTGTGTTAATAAAAAAGTAATATATAAGAAATAAATCGGCAGGTATGAAGCAGTATGAAGCAAATAAATTTTAATCCTGGTTTAATCACATGTGAACTTGTATTATGTGTATAATTCCCAATAACTGAAGATGTCTTGTGAGTTTTATTGAACCTCGAGGATTCCAATTTGGCTGATTTCTCCATTAAAAATCAAAATTCCAAGTTTTTTTTTATATAAACTCTATTGCTTTTGAAATAATTTTGATATTTCCCCAAAAAAAAAAATTTTTATAAACATGGAAAAATTATAAAGAAATAATTGTAAATGAAATTTTTTTAAGAATCAGTCAAAGAAAATAAAGTCTAAACAATAAAAAAACTTTGTTTTTTTTGTTTTTAAAAAAAAGATTCCTAGCCAAGCTACCAGATAATTAATATAGAAAATGAAGCCCCTATCAACAACTTATAAAGTAGGTAGTAAAAAAAATTCATTATTTTTTTTGAATATGTACTGAGCAGGACCAGGGGGAAGGGAATCTCGAAAAATTATTAATAAAGAGAAATATATATAGCGAGAAACATTTGTGTTAAAATTTTTAATATTTAGAAATTATTCTTTTGGAGCAGGGAGTTAGTCCTACCTCTCGAATCAAACCATCAAAAAAAAAAATTCTAGCTAAGGCCCTGGATCATACATAGAATAGAGAAAAAAGCTAAAATACAATTGGACCTGTAATACCCAAGAATACCCGACGAAGGGATTGTTAAAGATTTATAAATAGGGTTATATTTTAATTACAAAAATAAATCGACTTATAAAAATACAAATTTGTGTTTCAAACCCTATTGAAGGTTCAATCCACTAATGGGTAGAAATTATTTCAAAAATAAAGTGTTGACAACAATTTGAGTAGGTACGTATATTGTATTCAAAATAAGAAATAAATCAAGATTCCAAGTTTTTAAGTTTTTTTTTTGTTTATAAACCCTTTATTTATTTTTAAAATAATTTTAATATTTCTCTAAAACATCCTCAGAAGATAATAACAGCAGTCTTTTTCAGCACCTGATGCCACTTAGACTCCTTTATTGATAGCTAATAATTTGAAGAAAAAAAAATTCTCCCTCAAAAGCGAACATCTGATTTCCTATAAGAATTTTTGTTTAAGATCTTTTTTGAGGCCATTTAGATGTCCCGCTTTATTTCAATTAATTGGTAGCCAATTGAAATGAATTTTTATCGCTTAAGACGGGAAAGTGACCCGTCCCACTATAAGAGGCAAGTAATTTATTATTGGAAAGATTTTAGAACACAATATATTAGAATTAAAAGAAAATGTCAGAGATAGAGATATTAAAATAAATTGGATAGGTACTAATTATTAATAAATAAATAAATATAAATGAATAATGAATATACCGTAGAACAATTATTTTCTAGATTGCTATTTTTATTAAAACAGTATTAAAAAAAAAAAACTACTTTTCAACACAATTTAAGATTGAGTTATAGGCAAAGTAGATTATAATAATTATGCACGATGAAAAAAAAAGATGTTAAATAAAAAAAAAAAAGTCCAGTGAACAATAACTAATCTAAGAACAAATATGATTAAATTATTTGTAGACATGAATTTTTCTGAGGGTGAATATAAAATTAGAACCAGGTTGGGACATTTTTTTTTTTCTAATGCTAACGAAAATGGACCGGCTCGGAGGTGGGAGAGAGAGAGAGAGAGAGAGAGAGAGGCAAAGGCAGGCAGGCGAGCGCGCGCTCTTCTTGTTCGTTGGCCGACCTTCAAATCCGAACCCTCGGGAGGGGAAATAAGGGACAGTCCGTTCCTGTGTAAATGGCACGTTCGCTGGTTCTCTTCCCCGGCAAGGCCGACAAGACGACATGCCACATTTGAACCGACTATCCACTTGTGTATGAGTGAAAGAGATAGAGAGCGTGCGTGCGAGTGAGAGAGCGAGAGAGAGAGTGAGATCGGAGAGTGAAGATAAGCAGGAGCCGCAGCAGCTAGCTAGCTAGCCTAGCTATAGGCTAGGTTCAGCTTGTGTCCGGACGTTTCTCGCGCGCCGTACATACATTTTTCTTTGTGTTTTTTGAAGCGCGCGCGTTTGCCTTTAGACACGACAAACCATTCTACTATAGAAGGAAGGACATAACATCACCACAAGGGATTTTTCTTCTCTTTTTTTTTCCTTTTCTGTCTCTCAGCAACTCGCCGGACTCTCTCACTACTCCCACTCCTCTCGACCACAGACTGCTGCTGGCTGGATTCCGAGTACCACATACCTTGTTGAGCTCATCCATCAAAAATCACGATCTAGTTTAAGATTTTACCATCCTATGGGGGATATTCTGTTTCAAAACAAAAAATCCTCCCTTAGAACTTAGGTTTAAGGTCCTTAAGAATTAAGAACCTAAGTATTTACTTATATAGGTGGCAATCGTAAGAACACAGACAAAATAAAAGTCTCTCTATTATTCCTTATTCAAATAAAGAAATTCTTATTTTGTATTTTGATAACACTAAATAAAAGATAGCAATCTACCTATCTCCAAAAATAATCATAATCGCTAACACTTTTTGAAACCTATTATTTGATTGATCTGGGTATTATATTTTTTGAAATTTGATGTATTGACTTAAATAGCAATGGAGTAACCAAGGTACCCCATTAGAGGAACGTATAAGTAAAAATATTTTTTAAAAGAATTGAGGACGAAAGAAGAGGAAGAAAAAAATATTCACAGATTTCACATAAGTTCATAACCAATATTTTAAGGACTTACAATTAAAATTTACATATAGGAAAAAGCTATAGTGTTTTTAAAATACACTATAGCTTTTTCACTGTAGAAATTCCAGTGGATTCCAGCAAGCACCCTCCTTTTAACATTAAATAGTATTGAAACAGTATCGGTATATCTGTGGTTTGTTGGTAAATACAAGGTTTAGCCCTCTCGTTTTCTTGTTTTCTTCACGATTAATTTAGATTCAAAGAAAGTTTTCTAGAATATGAATTTTTTTTTAATTTTGCCCTTTTAGTCGAAGACCATTGAACTAAAATTTAAATTTTATAAGAACTAAAAGTTGTCAAAATTTAAATTCATTTACAAAATTAATATGAAGAAAACAATATTAAGAAAATATCAAAACAAAATATGAATTAATATAATCCAAAGAATTCACCGTTGGCACTAGTTGAAATATTCTTAAATTTAATTAAATTATCATCTAATTATATATAAATAACAGTAAGTTTCACACATTTTGTTTCATAGCTCTGAAGATGACGTATTAACGTCGAAATGCGCATTAGCTAAAATAAAAACTTTTGATAGTGTTATTTATTTATCTATAATTAGATGAGAATTTAATTAAAAGAATATGAATTGTACCTTAAGAAAGGCACAAAATGAGGAATCGAAAAGTTACATTTAATACAATCGTCGTTTAATAAGAAAATGATGATAAACTATGAGGGGAGAACATCGTCCCCTCTTCCCTACAGGTCTGTTAAAAACCAAAAGATTATCTAATAAAGCTCAACAATTTCTTTTAAATACTCTTATTTTTGATTTTTTTTAATTCGAAAGGTTTCCAAAAAAAAACAATGGCCTCATATGTCGAGCTTTAAAAAAATTGTCCCCTACTCCTGAGAAAAAAAATATTCCGGCACCACTAAGGATAGCTAGCATCTGCAAAAGTTTCAATTCCAAATTTAGAGCTGTGAAACCAATTAAACAGATCAAAAATATAAAAATTAATAAGTATGAAATTTATTTTTGACATGTCTTATTTTAGATGAGCAATTTAGAATAATTTTTTAGCCCTTAAACATGCAAAAATCATTTTTGAAGGAAAAAGCGTATGTCTCATTAAATAAAGATTAGAGAAAATTACTTCTCTAGATGACTATATAATTTTTTAATGGAAATAAATTAATCCTTTGATAGGAGAAGTAACAGGCAGGAAAAAATTAAAATTCGAGATAAGATGATTAAGTTTATTTATAGGGTTAAAGCACTGGAACGCAAAAAGATCGGTTCGATTCTCACGATTTTATAAGTTTATTTATAAAAATAACAAAAAATAAATTACCCTTTGGGCTTTTCTTTTTTTCCCATCAACAAAACAAATTTTATCCCTAAGGGGTAAAGAAAATAAATTCACATTAGTTTATTATACAAAATTATTAATATCATAATAAGTGTTTTATTACCAGGTGTGTTATATTTTTAAAACATAATTTATAACTCTTAAAAAAAAGTTTTAAAAACAAAATAGAAGGTAATAAATAGTCTTATTGTGATATTAAATAAGGTGTAAAAAGTAATATTTTATATGAGAAACAAAACTACTGGCAACTTTGCTACTAGGAAATAAAAAATATCTTTTTTTTACTGCCAAAAAAGAGAAAGGGGTCGGAATTTGTTTATTAATATACGAAGGGGTGTCAAAAAATATTATTTTTTTACTAGAAAATTCTGCTACTTTTATTCAAATTCCATTACAGACATTCAAAGTAATCTCCCTCGGACAAAATACAATTCCAGCGTTCAGTCCACTGTTCAAAGCACCCTCTGAAGTCCCTTTTTGATAGTCTGTTAAGAACATCCGAAATATTGTTGTCAAGCTCTCGATCACATGGTGGATAAGCAACGTACTGTTACTGCGAATTACTATTGTGAAGTATTGAAGGGGGTCAAAGAAGGCTAAAATGGGGTCCTTTACCAGGATAATGCACCGGCCATCAGGACTCAAGAAACAATCACTAAATTAGGCATTGAAATAATCCACCTTATTCTCCGGACCTAGCGCCATGTGACTTCCAACTTTGACCTCCAGTTTCCTGGAGTGACAAAAGAACTTCGTGGTCGTCATTTTCAGAGTGATCGAGAGCCAAACTACAAAATTTCGGGTCTACTTAGCAGTCTTTAAAAAAGGGGTTCTGGGGGTGTTTGCAACAGTGGACTGAAAGCTGGAATCGTTTTCAAAAGGAAAGGTCTGTAATGGAATTTGAATAAAAGTAAGCAGATTTTCTAGTAAAAAAATAATTTCTGTTATTTTTTGACGTCTCCTCGTAATAAGATAAAAGAAAATGATTAGAATGTTTCAAAAAAAAAGTTTAACAAATTCAGACTAATCTAAATCAATAATTGTTAAGCGTGGCAATCAAAAAGAGAATTTGGCAGTTGGTAGAAGGTAAACACGTGCAAGCAATTGGCTGGCTTTTTCACACGCAATATTGTTAACGAGAAGAGAGAGCATAGGGAAGGAAAAAGAAGACTAGCCAGTTATGTATAAAATTGACGTGTGTGTGTTTATATTTGTAAATGGGATAACAATGTGGCCGTTTTGTAATTGCAGGTTGCCCGCTGGAGGGCGACCGGAGTTTCTTCAGGCACATTTCCCCTCCTCTGCCGACAGGCAGCAAGCAATCCCCCCACCACCTCATTTGTACCTTCAAATTCCTCCCCTCTCGAGGAGTCTCGTCGACGAGACTTTTGACGATCCCCCCTTCTCCATCTCTTCTCCTCATTCTATCCCAAAGTATCAACACGCCAGTGCTTTCTCAATGAGAATAAAACTGATGTTGCCATTCAGTAAATAAAATATTGGTTGAGTGAAGTTATTTATTTAGCTTGTGAACGCATTTGGGCATTTTTCAATTAAGACATAAAGTCCTTTTTCATAGAATTTTGTCATTTTTGAACTTTATTAAGATCACCTATTAAGTTCAAAGTTTACATGGCATGTCTTTAAATTAATATTTTGAGAGTAGATAAGCGGGCTTCAGATTTGAGGTGAAAATTATTAGGAGGTTGAATACCAAAAATAATAGAATTTGAGTAACCAATAGTCTTTCCTTCTGATTAGAGCTATATTAATAAACTGTATATAGCCCGCGGGCTTGGCGTAGTTGGTAGCGCGCCTGCCTTGTATACCAAGGGTCGGGGGTTCGGATCCCAGGCAATATATATTTAATTTACAAATAACAGTTATTGTATAAGTTGCCGAAAAGACTGTGCGTATGTGTTTGTTCAAAGTGAGTGTGAATGGGAAAAAAGTGTGAGTGTTTAAAAAAAAAAAAAACTGTAAATAAGTAAACCTTAATATCTCAATTTTTAAATTTAATTAAACAACTATTAATAAAATTTACAGAAGCTAACATACAATTGTAATTAGCCCGCATCAATTGCAGGAAATGGATTAAAATTACAGGAGTCATAAATAAATTATATTAGGATTAAGTTATTTATTTTTTTAATATACAATAGCGGGGCCAAGCGAAGAAATTTTTTTCGGGAGAGGAGAGGGGTTCGGAGAATCCAAAAGGTAATCGACTCCTCCGAAATTAATAAATTTTCACCAATAAAAATATTTTTTCTAATTTCTAACAGTAATTAAAATTGTAACATCATGTTTTTCTTTATTTATAATTTTTCGGGAGGGGGGTTTAATCTCCCATTTAACCTTCTTGGCTACGCCTCTGCTATATTCTTTTATTAATTGAAGAAGAATCTTGATGAGATTTTTACGATTTAGGAGGGTGCCTAACTTATATATAAAATTTCAACCTCGTAGCTCATTTCCTTCATTGTTCAATAATTCACATAGACCCACAGACCAATTTGCGGGACATATATATATCGACATACAAAATTTTGACATGATCGCAATGCTTTCTCTCTATATATTTCATATATAGGGCAAGAGAAAGTAAAAATGTCCAAATTAAAAGGTGAAATAGGAGAAACATACATTTTTTATTAAAAAAATAATAAAAAATTTGCTAAATTTCTTTATTATAAAATTATTCAAAACTAAGACAAATTGGAAAATTTAAATAGCACTAATTTCGAGAGCTTGATTGAAAAATTTAATAAAAACAAAAAAAAAAATTTAACGAATGTTGAATCTTAAAGCTAAAACAGATGTGCAGTTAAGTAATTATGACTTTTTCTAAATAAAACACATCTGGATTCGAATTCCAATTGAAGATTTTAAATTCAACTATGCTTATTTTATAGCCGAATGAAAAGCGTTAGATATATTTAAAAAAAAAAAACGATAATTGCTTTTTTATTTACGAAAAATTATAATAAAATAATTATCAGTAGCTATTTGAACATATGGTGAAAAGGAAGAAGGACGACATTTAAGCCTCTATAAAGGGGTAATTATTTAATTTCATTTATAAATCCTATTTAGATGACATTTCGGTTCCTAAGCAAAACAAACTGCCGGAGCAATTATGTTATGCATCACATTAACATATAAATAGAATTGAGGCCAATGAAGAATCATTCGTTCCATTGAAACTTCAAGAGTTAAAAACAAAACAATTTCTGTTTCATTTTATCAACAGATGAAATTAGGCCTATAGACGATTAGATTTTTATAAATAAGATGATACATTTCCTACTTTTTTATATAGTGAAATTTATAAAAATATATATAATTCATTTGTGTACTCATAGTACATAATTAACATACTAATTTTTCTCCTTTCAAAGAATTTAACAAATGTTTTGGATTTTAAATTGTGTTAAATTAACGTGAAAACAAGTTCTTTCAAAACATTTTTCTAAACGTGTAAAAATGAAAACATTCAAAGCATGTATTATGAAAATCGAGAGCATATTTCAACGATATGAGAGTTTCAAATAATTTTCGAAATCCATATATTTGAATAATCTATTAATATTTAATGAATACTTCGATTCAGACTTGACTAGTCATAGATTTATGCCTATTTAACAATTTAACAAAAAACTTTTAAATTTATTGGTATTGACAATAACACCTGGATTTAGTAATTTGGTTATTATTTACTAAACTCATGTTGTTGGTGTCCCTTTTTCCTATTTTTACATTTATTTTGAGGTAAATATTGCCAAATTATATTTAATTATTTGCGTAGCCAGACTATTCAAAGAGTAGTTTAATTAAATATTAATAACCATTATATAAAATAGAAATATTACTCTAACAATTATTTAATATTATAATAATATTAATATCAATATATGAATATTATGTAATTAAAGTGTGTCTGATTTTTTTATCAATTAATAAATATAATTTTGTAGCTAATAATAATTTTAGAAAAAAACTTACTAAATATTTAAATGTTTTCAAGTAGACTACTTTATCAAAATTTTGGAGTTTAGGCTTTCACAGTTGTTATTCATTAATAAAAGAATTTAATTTTCTGTTTAACTGTGATTTATTTGTAACAATTACAACGTTTCAGTCACTCATTCTGTGTCCTTTTTCAGGTACAATTCAGTTAAGATTACAAAGAAGTATTTGAATTCAAATAATGTATTATTTATTTCAAATTCAAATGAGTCATAGATGTAACAACCTTTGTAATCTTAACTGAATTATACCTGAAGAAGGCCACAGAATGAGTGGCTGAAACGTTGTCAATTTTACAAATAAACCACTGTGAAAACGAAAATTAAATTCTTTAAATAATACATTATTAGTCAAAAATAATTTATAGTGCTATAAGTCTTATTTTCCAAATCTGGGGCCTATTCTCCAAAACCAAAAAACGAGAAAATATTAATTAAAAAAAATAATTATAATAATAATTAGAAAAATAGTAAATTATTAATAAGATAAAATAAATCCTAAATACCATGAAAGAAAAAAAAATTTTCGCCTCCCAAACAAGAACCTTGGGTACTCAAACAGGGCATTTCGAATTTTAGGGCATCAGCTTATGGCAATTAAATATCAATAGAACATTAAGGGACTTTGAATTGTATAAATTATAGATTGATAGGTAATATCAAAATAAGATGAAATTCTCACATTCAAAAATTCTTCCTCTATGAAAAATTTGGCTACATTATCATAATAAAATTAAAATACACTAAATAATACCTTAAATACTAAAATAAAGTTGAATTTTTATGTTTCATTTCAAGTATTTACATCTTGGATTCCAAATGGCTTAAATAAGAATGCCTGGACCCCAATATATATATTTTCATTATAACAGTTATCGTTTAAAGTCTTATATGGTCCTAAGCTGCCGAAAAAGACTGGGTGTATGTGTGTGTGAATGGGAAAAAAGTGTGTAATGGGAAAAAAATAAGTAGGGCCTACTTGTATTTACATCAAACATGTACATAGAAAATTTGTTCTCATCAAGTTAATATATTTTTTAAATATAAAAATTTTCTGTGAAAGTTACCTCCATTTAAAGTAAATATTTTGAAAATATTTTCTAAGGATGAGTCATTTAATGAATTTATTTTTAATTTTTGAAAAATAGAAATGCTTCATCATTGTAAATAATGAATTCGGAATATTTTAATATCTATGTAGAATGAAATAACTAAATTATTATTATTATTATTATTCTGTGTGATAGTTAAAAAAAAAAATTTGTCCAAATCAAAGCTTTAAATTTGGAATTAATAAGGAGAAGGGTTGGTTGTTGGAAAAGCCCTTCTGGAACACCTCTAACCCACTCACGCACCAGCTATAACTCGTCGCGTCGCGCGATTCATCATTTAAATTGGTAATTTATCAAAATAATCGCCTACGGGGGCTTGTTTAGAGTCCGGGTCGTTCGAGTCAGCATGCAATAGAGAGAGAAAGAGAAAGACGGTAAAAAATAAATAAAAATCCTAATATAATAATAAAAATAAAATTTAAGTGTGATAAAAGTACAACAAGCGCGCGTAAAATGGGCATAACATTAAAAAATAAAAATTGTGATGGGGTCGTTCGCTCCTTAACAAGCCAAGAGAGAAAAGAAGGTCCAGAGAAGAAGTCACGGTCGCGTGTCAAGGCCTCCGCCGTCGTCATCGTCGTCGATGTTGTTGTTGATGTTGATGATCTACTCCTTATTCGTTCTATCGGGAGCATGTGTGGTTTATCCCATCAGTTCAAATTAATTACACATGACAAGTGGCACTCGGCGTCGGTGCATTAGCCATCCAACGAGAGAACAAGATAAAAAGAACAGAGCAAAGATAGAGATAACAAGTGATAATCACTCCGCCATTGTGCAACTGGAAAGAGTCAGAGAGAGCTCTTAGCGATATTCAGTATTGAATTTTTTAAATGAAAAATATAGAAGGGAGAATGATAAAATGACGTCCTTAGAGCCTTGATACTGAAGAAATCAAAGCGAATAATCAGTGAGAATTTTGGGTTACTGGAAATGAATTCATAAAAAAGAAGATGAAGTGAAACTTCTTTTGCATTGTAGAGTAAAGAAACGCAGCATCCCATCCTCCAATTACAAGCGATTGAGCTACTTCTGGTCGGAGGTTCAACAAATTTGTGTTTTATTCCGCAATAACGTCACCCAAGAATGTGAGAATGCGACTAGACTCAACACTTTTTTACTTCGAAAATTCATTAGATGGTCGCATTGAAAATTATTTGAACGGATTCTAATAGTGTAAAGTTTGACTTAACTAGTGTGTTTTTTCTGAGAAACTAATTGTTAAAAATTTTTAAGGGATATTCATAATAGTATAGGAAGTCTTTTACATAAACTGTTTATTAATTTTACATTCGGATATATGAAATGGG
Organism: Euborellia annulipes; assembly: GCA_023213315.1. NCBI lineage: Eukaryota > Metazoa > Arthropoda > Insecta > Dermaptera > Anisolabididae > Euborellia > Euborellia annulipes. Next base: position 14,357 of record JAKCPI010029909.1, on the reverse strand, counting down.
TTCATATACTAAAAAATGAACTTTCATAAACCAATTTATTAAAAGTTACATAAACGGGTTTAGTTTCTTCTCTTCATATATGAATTTGTACGACACCTTTAACATCTCGACTACTTACTTTGTTAAGAATATCATACTTTTTTAAGCTACTTAAATTTGATTCATATTTTTTTTTTTTTTACTTAATAACTAGTATATGAATGTGAGTTCACAAACTGTGTATATTAAAATTCATATTTTTTTTACAGTGTCGCGAGCGAGCCTGACGATTTCTCACCACACACGCGCAAGAGCCGGGCTCGGCTCGCCTACAAATGAGCCAAATCCGCATGTGTGCTCTCTCGAGCCGAGCCGAGCCAAAAATAAAATAAAATACTTTATCTGAGGCACGAGCCCGATCCGTGAGAGCCCACACACGTGAGGATCTGCTCCCGAGCCGAGCCGAGCCGGACATAAGGCCCAGACAGATCTGTTCCGGCTCGGCTCGTGAGAGCCCACACACATGCGGATTTGGCTCATTTGAAGGCGAGCCGAGCCGGGGTACGTGTATGGGGCGCTTAAGACATACACGTTCAATTTCTAGAATTCTTCTAAGATGTCAAACAATTTTTCCCTCAAACTACCTCAATCTAAGAATTTTGCCTAATACACGAATTCCTTTCTTGGCAGTTGAGGGCATATATACCTGGTTAAAAGAATCAACTCAACCGAGTGTGAGGTTAGAGATTTTTTTCCACATTTCAAATCACTTTTAACAAGTGAGAACAAATTAGATCATATTAATTTTTTTTTTTTCTTATCATAAATCATTAACATTTCTGAGCAAAGATATCAAATAATAAATATAGTGTTAATTTAATAATTATATAGAATTAAATTAGAATTTTGAAATGGTCCAAATGGACTGTGTCCTTCGCAATCGCCGGGTCAGAGAAAGATAAATATTATAAAAAAAAATATATATATACTGCTGATAAATCTTCTAGATAACATCCAAAACACACTTTTAGTATTTATTTAGAGATGAATGTTTATAGAAGATATCCTATCAATATTATTGGATGAGAAAATTTTTTAACAAAAAAATTGGTTGATAAAGAAAAGAAGATGATCCATTATGTCGAAAGTGACTTCAAATCTGATGTCTTTTAAATATGTCATGACACCCCTTAGAAAATTTCGAACAAATATTGACAATTTTAAAAGATTTGCTCGGAATAAGCTACCTGAATTGATAAATAGGAAACGAGAGGGAAAAAAAAGTTAAAGAGCATTTATTTGGTTTTTATTGTTTGCTTTAAAAAAAAAAAAAATTTTGTGGAAAAGATGAAAAAAAAAGGACTTGTCAAAAATGAGTGTAATTTAATGAATGTAATAAATAATTTAAATTTTTTTATAATACCTGTTTTAAACAAGGAACAATTAGGAAAGCTTATATTTATTTTATTATCCCATCATTAAGAGCTTGTCTGAGCAACGTTTTTGAGGTTTTAAGAAGCCAAATAATTTATTCAACTTGAATTTGGAGGTTGCTGGCGTTAATCTGATAGTAATCCGATAGAACTCATCTCTAGAATACCGATGTGTGAGTGAGTTTATATATCGTGTCTGGAATGGAAGTCGATAATATTGAGAAGAAGATGCCGTGATGCCGACATCCACGTAAACCAACATGGATGGACGGCACCGGCACCGCCTTTTAAGAACTCATGTATCAATACTTTTATTTTTAATTAGTTTTTTTTTCTCTCATGTTTGTGATGATAGCGGCGATTTTTTATTCTTTTTATTTTAATTCGGACAATATACGCATTCTAAGTCATCTTGGTTGTCTGACTTGTAATTGTCGAGGTTACACTTGCAGTATTTTTCTAAGAAGCAGGTGATCTGCGGGGTGCTTGGCGATCACGAATCACCAAGGGGGAGAAAGAGATACGAGCACAAAGTCGTCAGTTGAGTCTCTCTCTAACACCTTGGGATGCTTTAGAAATGGCCGACATGTCGTCAATAAAGCAATTTCCAAATGCGGTTCAAAAGCACAAATCCGAAATAATATTTGCAGAGTGTTATTTATTGTTAATGAATAGACTGAAAATCAATCAAGCAAATCAAAACAACTTTATGAAAAAAAAGTAGGCTAACTTGACTTTGAATATAAAAAAAGAACATTATCTTACATATATATAAAATACTCAGGAATTGAAATATAGAAAAAGAATGTGAATCAGGTCCCATAGTAAAAAAAAAGCACTAATAAAATAATTAGCAAGTGAATATGTTTAGAAAATACCTAGTGACTAATTTGTATTGAATTACTTATAAATGGCAATAGTTGATTTGAATTATTGCAACCAGAAGACAAGGTTAGACCGAGGCAAGTGGCTAATCCGGCTAAGCTGCGGATTACGGAGTCCGAAGTTTCAACACGACTCGGGTTCGAATCCAGGTTGCCGCAAATAATTCAAACATTGCAGAAGTCTCCTCATAGGGTAGGAAAGTGGGAAAAAATCTCACCCCACAGACACAAAGGGCCCAATTAGACGTGGCCTAGGTGCCTTACAATGAGGATTGCTCTGACTGGGTAACCGAGGAACTGCCCGGGTGGCTGAGAAGGAGCTGCACCTCCGACTGGGTATCCCGGGATCTGAAAAAGATTGTGGGCCGGTTGGCTGAGGAAGAGCAATACCTCATAAAATCCAAAATCCAAATCCAACAAGGTTAGACCAGAAGAGCCTAAAATTCACGTAAAATTTTAAGAATTATGGAATCCAAGATCGTTGGAGTAAAGCTGAACACAAGATCGTTGATGTAAAGCAATGCCAAAACACGGATGAATCTTGGATTGGTGGCCCTAGAAAATAGCATGTGCAACGTCCCCCGGTATCCATCGATTATATTATAATATCAAAAACTTCTTGAAAGAAGTGAATTTACATAAATTGATTAGGCTAGGACAAACGAGGTGAGAATTTTTTATTTGACCTTTTTACTTTCTCGTATAGTATATAGAAATATTAGTCTGAAATTTTTCAAAATTTGGGGGGGGGTTTTTTTTTTTTTTTATAACTCACGATTCCCACTTCTTTACTTCCCATTAGAATTTTTTTTTCTGTTTTGTGAATTTATTTTCATTTTAACAGGTGACAGAATTTCTTAATTGTTTGGTCAAAGGAATTTTAATTAGCTAGCCTATGTCAGAATTATAGAAAAGTTGTTTATTAAAAATAAAAAGGAGCGCACAAGTTTTTTTTTTTTTTTTAATATTAATAGTTTCAAAATCAAATAAATAATCTCACTTTCTTACATCATTTTTTAATAATAAAATTAAAAGACACCATTTGACCAAATATGCCAATCTTATATGAGAAAATAGGGAAATAATCAAATAAATAAATAAGATATAAGACAAATTAATAAATTATATAATTTTTTTTGGGATAATAATAATAATAATCAATTAACAAATAAGAAAAATTGTTTGAAGTTTTTTTAGTTTAGTTAATGAGTTTTGGAAGCCAAAAGTGACAGGACAATTAATGATTCAATTAATTTCAGAGTGCTAGGAAAAAAAAAAAAAACTAAGATATCTTTTATTATTAAACAATAAATATTTATTTTAATATAAAGGAAAAAGATATTTTTTTTTTTTGACATTTATTCACACTTTTTTCTCACACTCACATTCACATAGTCTTTTCGGCAACTTAGGCCATTTAACGATTCTCGTATGTTTAAATATATTTATTGGGAGTCCAGGTATTTTTATTTAAGTCATTTGGTATCCAAATGCCTTAAATAAAATCATCGAACTGCCTGGGATCCGAACCCGCGACTCTCGATATAGAAGGTTAGAACGCTACCAACTGCAGCAAGCCCGAGGGCTCGAAAAATATTTAACTTTTTGTGTCCTCAGGCTTGGCGTAGTTGGTAGCGCGCCTGCCTTGTATACCAAGGGTCGGTGGTTCGGATCCCAGGCAGTCCGATCATTTTATTTAAGCCATTTGGATACCAAATGGCTTAAATAAGAATGCCTGGAACCCCAATAGATATAGTTACAAATAACGAGTATCGTATGGCCTTAATGGCTGCCAAAAAGACTGTGTGTATGTGTGTGTGAATGTGATTGTGAATGGAAAAAAGTGTGAGTGTTTAAATAAAAAAAAACTTTAAAGGGAAACCAAAATTTTTTTTTCCCCAAAATCCAAAAATTTTTCCCCCCAGGGGTCTGAATAAGTAATTAGATTTAAGAATGGATAGGACTTAGCAGTAACTCCACTGTTTCTTTATTAGGTGCTACACTTTTGGCCAAAAGTGCAAATAAAAGGACTTTCTTAATGGTTCCCTTACCCAAATAATAAAAAGAGCCTTATTCAGTCTCGAGCTATAGTAAGTATTATATAATTAAATAAAAGAAAAATAACATAAAAATAATCTAATTACAAGATCAAGCAAATAAAATGAAATAAAATAAAAAGATTAAGATTGGTTATACTATAAACACTTTTAACAAGAATCTATATTTGTACTAAATTAATTAAAAAGTTACTCATTGGAAAATAGGTCTAGTTAAGATAAGGAATTTTTTTTTTTTCGTTGGAAAGAGTTGTGAGTTTGTCAAAAGGATTTTAAATAAAAAAATTAAATTGAAGAATCCAAATTATTTTTGAAAAACAGAACTATTTTGTGAAGAAGGAATAATAATAAAAAAATCATTTGTGTAATAGATGATAATGGTTTGTTCAAACAGCGTTTTGAGTCCATAAGATAAATCTGTGATTACCGGATCATTTTTTTCCCGATTAAATTGGATTATAATGGAATTTATAAATACTATAAACTTATAAACTGTCATTGTGCATTAAAAAAAAAAATTATGAATGAAAAGCATTTAATAATTAGGAAGAAAGTTTTGTTACAAGTTCAAGGAGAAATAGTAAAGAGACATTTATATAAATTTGACTCACCAAACACTGTCGGACTGTGATCCGACCTGGACGCATTCTTGCTGCTCGAATAACTCTGGCCGGGTAACGAAGAACTTTTCTCCTAAAAAAAAAAAAAAAATAATAACAAAAATCAATGGAAAATATTGAGTTAATGGCTTTAACAGTTCATTGTTTGCAGTCTGCCCACTTGCTTCAAACTGGCAACTTCCCAAGCATATGATTATGAAAGCAGAACGTCAAAGGTTTCAGTACATTCGCTACTCAAACTCAACACACCAAATCTTTTTTCCTTTATTATATATCAAGAAATAAATAAACAGATGAGATAAACATTCCTGAGATTTGAGTGTTTTTTTTTTTACATTTAAGGATATATATTATTAATAGAGAAAAAATAAAAGATAAAAAACCTAAAGTAGTTTTACAGATAGCGATGTAATTATCTGCAAGTTTGTCTAGAAGACTTTTACGGACCAATTCCAAAAGAAGATATATAAGCTAATAAAGTAACCATTTTATTACGACCCCCCACCCCCTCTCTCTCTATCCAGGTAAAATATAATCATATTATTTCTATTGTTATTAAAAACACGCGTGTTTATCATATGTAAATCAAAAGCCAGCAGGGATGGAAATTCAAAAAAAAAATAAAATATTTTTACGACTGTCGTCTTGATTTTAGGGTGGATTTTTAATAAGAAAGTGAAGGGAAATAATTGAAGTGGAATCTTATTGGGACCGATTCTAAATTCCCAGTTATTGAGGTTTCTTGTTCCCACTTAAACAGGTTTCATGATTGAGTCTCCCATTTTATTTAAAGCCTAGAAGGGAATAAAAAAAATTAGAATTATATATATAGGAAGATAATAAAAAATATTTTTTTTTAATAAATAAATTTTAAACTCTTTTTGATTATAGTTAGATCCATTAATTTTTATGTTTATCTATTTTTCGGCGAAATTTTTTGTCTATTTTAGTACATGGGTTCCTTGAATTTGACCTGGCGATTGGGGGGCTGCAAAAAATTTAGCTAATTCAATTTTAAATAAATTTCAACTTTAGATTGGGGCATCAACAGATAAAAACTGAAGAATGAAAAATAAAAGTGAACCAATCAGCTGAGAGCAGTGGCGTCATTTCAACTTTTTCTTGGGGGGGGCAAATTTTTTCTTGGGGGGGCAAACATTTTTTTTTTCTTAAAATTTACTTACAAATGGGTATCAAATTTAGCCAAAACATATTTAATTTAATTAATTGTTTAATTTTGTACAGTTTGTATACTCGTAGATGTATTTTGGAGCATTTTATTTAGAATAATATAGAATTTTATAAAAATCAGAGCCCTTGGGGGGGGGCAAATGCCCCCTCCCCCCCAAATGACGCCACTGGCTGAGAGTAGCCATTTGATTTTTATTTATTATTCAACAAAAGTCAAAATTCCATGCACGATACAAGACTTAGAAGGTGAATTGTAATATATGCGAGGCTCAGAAGCAAAATTGCCCTTATCCAAAAAAATTTAGAAATTGAGTTAGAGGTCTCGGTGGCTGGGAATCTGAATTTGAACTTCTTTTCTTTCTAAATTGTATATTTACCATAAAAAACTTAGTGTGAAATATGCATTTGGTAGCAAAACTTTCTTTATCCATTGTATGGAGTTAAATGATTTTTTTATTTTACTGTATCCCAATCTGATCAAACTGGGACATCTCGATATTGATACGTTTCAAAACTCGCCTTCTCCTAAATAAATAAATATATCCTCCTAAGTAGTCGGTTGCAAAACTGCCTATGTTTAAAGTTGAGCTGCAAAACTCTCCTTCTCCAACACATTTTTATCAATATTTTATTTATTTATACATGCCCCTAATAAAACTTGCTCAAATTGCTTTCTTTAAACCCATGATGCAAAAAAGTTTTTGCGTTATTTTTTTATTGCAAAAATGAATATACAGATTTTTTCCCATTTAAGGATAGTTTTGTATCTCAGCTTCACATATATAATTTTAATGTTTTTTTTTTTTTTATTTATTAGGGGAAACCCCTCGGCCATTCCTTTTTTTTTTTTTTTTCTTAAAAAGAATAACATGTTGGTGAGGGTGGGGGGAGAAAGTGAATAAAATTTGGGATTTTGAGAACCTTTAGAAAATGGAAAATATAAGGTGGGGGATTAAAAAATATTTATTTATTCAATATGGTTGTGGATTTCGTTGTCCCTGAAGGACATTTACTCAGAGAAGCAAACACTGAATTTTCTTATACTAGTATTATTTATATATAGCAGCTAGTTGTCCTTTGGAACAGGAGTTCTCGCTTCACATTCCAAAGGCATCCCGTTCTATTTATTTATTTCAATTTGATCGGCTACCTATTAATTTAAACAATAGTAAAATTTGTAAAAAAAAATCTTAATAAATATGCTTGAAAAATCGCGGGCCTAAAATTAACCAGTGTATCCATAAACAAAAAAATATAAAGTTTGTTTTAATTACACAGTATGTTCATTTCCTAACAATTTGAATGGAAAAAGTAAATAAATAAATAAGATTAAAAAAAAAGAGTAAAAAAATAACATTTTTTTTTAAGTTGTTTCAAAATAATTCTTCTCTAAATTCTTTTATTTCTATATGTTGATATAAAAAAAAAAAACGAGTTGGAAATAAATGAATTATTTTTATTACTACTTTTTATTTAAATTAATAGAAATAAAATGTGTCTGGCGATGATGCTTTGTCATGCATGCTACTTGAATATGACCCCCATTTAAAAGGTTAATTGTGTCAACCAAAAGTTGGAAAAACGAAGCTCACTCTTCTTATTTTGTTTTCAAAAACAGACGGTATTTTATTTATAAATAGTTTATGTATGTATGAAAGAGAGAGAGAGAGAGAGAGAGTATAGAGATTTAATCTTACTAATTACACAAAATAGCTATTATTTGAGGAATTTATTACTGGGTGAGTTTGAAACTGAATGGAAATTATTAAAGCGTACAAAATAAAAGTTTAACAATTGAAATTAGAAATATTTAAATGTATGAAACTTAGGGTTGAAAAAAAATTACTCGATTTTATTAAAAATAATATCGCCGGATCATAATTACAATATAAATGTCCCTTGCGACTGTGAAATCCAATTTAATTTAAAATAAAACCCTTATTAGTATGTGCTAACTAGGAATATTAATAGGATTATTGTTAATTGATCTATAAATGGGAGTATAGAAATAAAATTCTCTATTCTAAATAAAATTTATTAGGATTTATTTAAAAAAATAAAAAGGGTAGGGCGAGATGATTTGACTGATAAAATTCTTTAAAAAAAAAAATTAATATTGGGCTTCAATTGGATGAAGGTAAAATCAAGCCCAGTGCATTGAAATTTAGATAGTTGAAACACATAGAAATTGAAAGTTTCAGCCCAATCGGAGGTGATTTAGTGATGCAAAAAGTTTAGAAATAAATTGAAATTGAGGGAAAGTGACGCATAAAAAAGACCCGAGCTCTACATCGCGATCCTTAACAATTCAAGGCCATATTTCTTTTGGTTAATCCTACCCTGATGGGACAATGAATTTAATGACTAAACCTGGAACGGCATAATAAAAGAAATAATTTTGGTTGCATATGCCTTGGAATTTTTTTAATAATACTTCCACCTCACAATAAATCTAATGTGTGAATTTGTTTACAATAATCTATTTGTATAAATCACTAAAATAATTAAAAACAAAACAAGTATTTCTATCAAAATCTCGAAATAGAATTGATCGCAATACTTTCTCACTTACATATAGGTAAGAGAAATTTATAAACATAACTTATTAAGTAATAGACCACCATAGCTTTTTCTTAATATTATTTATTTATTAGACATTTAGTGGCGCCTCAGCATCTAAGGCCATATGCGCCTCCACACAATTTCATAATTAAGAGTCGGGGAAATCAACTAATAAGTTTAAGTAAATATGCAGTTAAATGAAAAATGATTGGAATAAATAAATAATTGACTTCTTTCTTTTCACTTGAGTAAGTTTGTATCATACCTTACCACATATTTGTATTTTTTTTAAGAACTTAAATAAATTTTCAAATTCACTTTCATCCGAGAGAATAGTTTTCAACAACTTATTATCTAGATTACATTTTTAAATTATTTAATTTGGAGCAAGGGGGGTCTGACAACGGAGAAGGCAACAATCGTTGCGGTTAAGTGATGCTAAGCGCAGCGAAAGCTCGGGATTGGTGACCCCGAGCAATCAGCATGTTGAACGTCCCCCGGTAGCCATCGATATGTATTTAATCACTTATATAATAGAGTTATACCCCTAAATGGCCTCAGTAGCCGAAAAGGATTAAAAAAAAATTATTTAATTGTTTTTAAAAGATATGAAAATTTTTAATGAAAAAAACTTAAGAAAATTTCCAAATATTTTTTTTTCTTCTATAAAATCATAAAATAATTACATTAAACTCACTAGTGATGTCTGGCATTGTTAAATAGGTTGATAAAATGAATTTTACCTTATAATAATGATTTTTTATCAAATCTAACAATCTCCTACAATTGGAAAAAGTAAAATAGTGAGAAAATATATGATATTTTTGTTTTTAATTAAATGACTAAAAATAATTTAATTATAAGGTCTTTTTTTTATAAAGGAAAAAAAAGAGTAAATATCACGTGCTCTGTTTGGTGTGTGTGTGTGTGTGTTTGAGAAGAGATGATGTTTATAGATGTACGACGGGGCAGAATGTTTTGGCTCAGGCCTCTAAAAGGAATAGGCAGGCAAGGAAGGCTGCAACTTCAACTTCACAAAGGAGTCCTTTGACGAGCCAAGCACAAGCTACAGACAGACAGACAGACCTCCGAAAAGCTTAGGCCCCAGGTCCCTCTCTTCTCTCAACGAACCCACAGATAGCCATCCATGTGATATTTCAATTTTACATGGTTTGTTAGAATTCCACGGACTATTATATACACTTGAATAAATAATTTATTGATGCATATATTTAAACAAAACAAAGAATTTAATTCAACTTTAAACTCTCTTAACAATAATTTTTTTGTTTTTAATTCATTCGAATTTTACTGAAATTGTTTTTAACTTGCGTTGTTGTCATTTTTTTTTTTTTTTTATTCCTATTTTAGGTGAATTTTACTTTCTCTTCTGTCAACTAGTAAATTTTTATTTATATTTAATTAATATTATTTAATATGTATTATATAAATTTTTTAAGATTTTTATTAAACCTCATTTGCCGGTGAATGGTATAAACATTAAAAAGATTATTTTATTAAAGAAAAATCCATTTTAGTAAACGAGTTTATTTTTGTTTTTTTCTTGAAAATGACAGATCTTTAATTTCCGAAAAATAATAAAATTATTTTTTACTCACTAATAAAAATAAAAAGAAATTTTGTTAAAAAAAAATTAATAGAGAGTTTGAAATGAATGTTTTCTTTTGTTTGGTCCAAATAGTTAGGATAAAAGACAGATCAATTGTGATGGGAGGCTAGCACGCTTCTCGTTAAGGACAATTTGCACGTCTGGGGAAAGGAGCGACCTTGTGGAGGGACCTGTACCGGGGATGCACCTGTCAAAATGTGTACCTGTGATTCAGTCAGGTCAATCAGACTACTTTTCTCCTCAGTAAGGTTCTCGGGGGAAGGTTTCTCGTCTTCGCCTTCGTGTTTAAACACTTTGACCTCGTCGGTGCTGCCGAGGTCGTCGCCAGCGCCGCTACTCACGTGCGGCATCGTTGGAGTGCGTGTGGTACACACACGCACACACACACACCCACTCACTCACACGTGCACACCACACTCACACGTATACATTCAGGCACGCACGCACACGCGCGCGCGTGTACCACGAGGTGCAAACGTGTCAAAAATTGCAATTGTCCACATATTTGCCAAATATGAAGAGCACCATTTGGGAAGACTACATGACTCCATAGGGCACGAATCCTTTTTTTGTTGTTGTTGTTGTTAGGGGCACACTGACAAAAGAGCACGAGCACGAGACACACGACACGCCAGGCAGCAAGTCACTTTTAAATGTTAACGGAACGACTTGACTCGCTCGACTGAAGCCTGCTCTAGAAGCAGCATGCACGCTAGCGCCAGCAGCGCACCCACACAGCAACACGCTGAACTAAGCACACTCGTTGGGCCAATGGCAGGAGTAGCGGGCCACGCCTTCAACCAACCAGCCGCCAACCAGAGAACGTACACTCGTGTCTTGCGCCTCATCCACTACTCCCCTCCCCCCATTTCTACTAGCGCGCAAAACACCATACTAGACGACAAATAGACAAAATACAAATCCATCATCCATTTCCAATTTGTCTGATCCATTGAGAAATCCCAAATTCCCATTGACATTCTTATGGAACGAGTGTACCCCGTAATGGCAGCGAGACGAAACCAGCCGAGATACGCCGAAAATTGACGAGCCGTCGTAAATATATTAATGATTCCAAAACTATTAGCTCGCTTATTTATGAATGCCCAGAGGGGGAACAGAGGAGGGACAAAAAAAGGCCCAGGATAATTTCACGAAATTGGGTCCGTGCGCGAGGCGCTAACATTCAAGTAATTATCCAAGCTTGTTTATCTTTTTTTTTTTGCCTCCTCTTTCTTTGTGCAGGTGAGACAATCGCAGTCACACCCACCAAACGGGGTGTTTACATTCCACACCTTCGCGTGATTAAATACTTTCATTGTGAACTTGACAAGATGGACCAAAGGCACGTGCCTTAACTAGCAGTCAAAGATGTGTGTCTTACCTACCGATTATCTAAATAAAAATCCCATACCGGAAAAGGGAGAGAGGCACATTTTATAATGTTGATTTGAAATTCCTATTAAATTACTTCTCATTAGAAAGGTGTCAAGATGTAAAGAGATTGAGAGGCGTGTCAAAATTTATAAGACAGGCAGGACGAAGATGAAGAGGAGTGCATCTATCAAATATCTATAGGTAGTAATTAAATAATAACTAATTTATGATTATTAATTATTTAATAAAAAGTATTTTTTAATGAAAAAGTATCATAAATTTATTTAAAAATTGTTCAAAATATCAAGAGGGGTGACAACAAATCAAGAGAGAGTGGAAAAACTTTGAAAAGAGTCATATTCAACCTGGGATCTAAAAAAGTAAACAGTGAGTGGGCGCTGCAGTGATCCAAGGGGGCCGGGGCGTGATGGGGTGGCAAAACTTCTTCTGTACCATAGGCGTAGCCACGTGCCCCCCCCCCCCGGGCTTGGGGTTCAAACTCCCCCAGGGGGCCCAAGCCATGCCTAGATATTTAAGCTCTATAATTTAAATTATATTTCATTTAGGGTAAGAGAAAGTAAAATATACATAATTTACTCTAGCTAAAAAAAAAAACCAAAATGATTTATAAATTCTCTAAAATAATCTTAAATTTTTCAAATAATTGAAAAAATTTTCTTGAACCCCCCCCCATCAAAAATTTCTAGGTACGCCTATGTTCTGTACATACCAAATTTTGGACGAGGGAAAAATTCAGTCAGTTCCCAAATATCTTTCTGTTTAATTGCTATTTAAATTTAAAAAAAAATCTGGTGTGACTCGTCTCACTAGATTTTTTTTGTTGACATACATTTTTGGTTAGTTCCCGACAGTAAGGCACATTTGAATTCAAGATGATTAATAAACATAGGAAAATATTTATATTTTGTTACCATGGCAACGATTTGTCCTATATTTTCTATGAAGTAGAAGAGTAAAGTGTGCTTCAAGAGATTTCAAAATGTGAATATACATTTTAAAGAGCATCTAAAAAATAATTGATTTATGAATTTTAAACAAAATCATTGGAGCGAATATTGAGAAAATCTAAAAAAAAAAAATAAAAAACTGAAAAAGTACATCAGTAAAGTACTAGTATTTTTTGGCCGATTTTGATTTAAAGCCTATTTTCAAGCCTCATGTGTGTGCTTAACTTAAATATCAATTTTCATCCTGTTAGCTCAATTCTTTCATGCTTTAAATTGAACACACACTCACAGACAGACCATTTTGCGAAAACCACTTTTTTTGACTCAGGGGACCTCAAAACGTGAATATCGAAATCGAATTTTTTTTTGACATGGAACCAATACTTTCCCTCTATATATATTAACATATATAGGTAAAAGAAAGTAAAAAAATTAAATTAAGAAAAACTCTATTCCTGATTTAACTGATTATCACATGATTAAGAGCAATGGTGTCACTTCAACTTTTTTTTGGGGAGGGACAAACTTTTCATAAAATCTACTTACAAATAGATAACTCAAATTTAACCAAAAGATATTTAATTTAAATAATTTTTTAATTTTTTACTGTTCATATAGGCCTACAAGTAGATACGTTTTGAAATATTATTGTAGATGTCAATCGAGATGAATTGTCATTGCCAGGACTCATTTTATTAAAATTTGTCTTTGAGTCCACCCACTTACTTGCCTTGAAAGTCAAAATAAAACAGAAAAACGATCAACTAGGTCCCCTCCTCCAAAGTTTAGGTTCTTTATTGCATGAGCCCTATTAGAATTGTCATTAAATCTTTATAAAAGCACAAATTCCAATATATTTTTTATACATTTTTATTTTAAACAAATTAAAAGCAAATTGTAATTATTTAATTGGATTGATTAAAGATTTTTTGTCAATCATTTTTTCTGGACCACTTATTCATTGTGTATGTGATGCCCACCTCTCCTTTAACGTTCTCTCTCTCTCTTTCAACCATCATTTATGTTTAATTATCGCCAATCAGCTGGCTGCTCGTTAGCCAGGCAAATGGAATAAATGCCGATGCCGAATGAACGCAGGGATCGACACAGGATCCAACATTGGATCAACGATGGCATCAGGCTTTACCTCCTCTTATCACCAACATGATTGCATGTTCCATGCAGCTCATAAAATCCCTGTTTATTTATGCAAACGTGGTCGCCCAGTGGCATATATTAAAGCGAAATCGGTTTAACATAAATCAAGGCAAACTTTTCAACATCATTCCATGATCATTTCAAAGATAGATAGATGGGTGATGGAATATTATAACTTAATTCTCCACATTATAAAAAAAAAATAATAATAATAAGCTGTTGTAAATTAAAATTCAAAGAGAGAGAAAGAGGGGTGGATAATTCAAAATAAAAATGTATTTTATGGACCGGAAGGAATTTCATAATGTTCATAAATTATTCAAATATTGTATAATTCTATTCCCGTGAATAAGAAACTTTTTTTTTTAACAAAATTAATATTTATCAAATCAATTTTTACTTTCTCTTACCTCTATATATGTTAATATATATATAGAGAGAGAAAGTATTGAGATCATGTCAAAAATTTTTGAGATTTTGTGGGATATACATGTTTTG
>JAKCPI010029908.1:0-24587 GCA_023213315.1 Euborellia annulipes | reverse complement strand
TAGCAATCGTGACGTCACACAATTTTAAATTCTCCCATTGGAGTGCCCCATTGGAGTCCCTCCCCCTGATTAAGAGGTTTGGAGATGTAACAGATTATGTTTAGACCGGCCCGATGTCTAGCAGCAAGCTGGTTAATCATTTTATATCAAACCCGTGGGCACGTTTGTCGCGTGCGTGGTTTTGCTTCCACCTATATGGGAACGTAAATATTTTTTCTGGACTCTTTCTAATTGAGGAAGGACTCTCTTGTAGTTTATTTCTTTCAAAGAATCCACCACTACCATCCAGAGTACGGGATGTCAGAGCAACTTATAACCATATATCCTCTTATCAAAACATAAATCTTATGTTTTTATCGCAATCATGTATATAGATTCACATAAACTACCCCCTCCCCCTCTTATCTCTCCCTCTCTCTGATCGAAGCTTGGAATTCTGCTAAGGATCCTTCCTGTTCATGCAAATATACTCTCTAGAATTCGATGAGATTTTCTCATGAATGATGTATGACTGTATGCATGCATGCATGCATGTACATTTTGCCGCCACTCGATGCTCTAACAAACGTGACAGATATTCTGTGATTGATCAGTTGGTTGGAGAAAAGTGGGGGAGAGGGGGAGGATTATTTCCTTTAGTTTCCTCCTCTTATCTTTGTTGACTTCTCTTGTTAATCTACCAATAGATCTCTCTTATTTTTTTATATCTTGACTGTGTAAATTTACAGGCGGGAAGTCTAAAAGCTTACTAAAGAACGTAATTGTATTTTAAATATTAATAAATATACAATGGTCATAGATCCTGAAGATGGGAGCGAATCGTTCCCGAAACGTCGGCGAAATAATTTGTATATATAAAGATGAAATGCAAAAAATATATGTATGTATTTGTTCTTACTATAACATATATTTAAGGCTAAAGCTCATCAGGTGGGGACTTAATTGTGGCGCTCACTGTACACTGTGCTTCAAAAATAACCTAACACTTTGTTTCTTCATACGAAGTCCTGTTCTAATCTATCTTAATGATACTGTAATTTAGGAAACATTTAATATGAAATATCTTATACATTTCTAAGTAAATTTAAAATACAATTTAAATAAAATATAGAAAAACATGTCAATTTTCAATTTGTAGAACAAATCAACTTTATTGTTAAGGCAAAAAAAGTCTCAAACACATAAAATTTAAATTTATTATAAAACAAAAATATATATATATATATAATAACAATTAAAATAGGTTAATAATTGAAGCTTGCAGCTACTCTCATCTACCAAGGTGTAGTAGGTGATATGGAAAATTAAAATTTTTTTAAATAATCTAAGGTAAAAATGTGAGTTAAAATGAATACATAATTATATAACTAAAGAGAAAAACATATAATTTTATAGGTATACGAAAGAACTTGTGCCCTTGTTTTCAATAAAGCTGGCCATCTTTGGACATTTGATTTATATATTGTATGTTTCGGATAGTCTTTTTTAAGGTATGTTGATACACATTTTTCATTATATATATACATGCCTTGTCTGTTTTGATAAATTTGAAAAAATTTAACTGTGCACACTTATTATTCCTTGTATCAAATACTTTGTGATCTAATTGTTTTTAATAATGTATAGCAGGTGAACATAATATTATATTATGATATTTAATTGTAGGTCCTGAAGATGGGAAAATTGTTCGAAAGTGATGATTATGATACTCAGGTAGCTAAAAAAGATAATAATAAAAAAGTTAAAATTATTTAAAAAATTTTAATTTTCCATATCACCTCTCCACCTTGGTAGATGAGAGTAGCTGCAAGCTTCAATTATTAATTATTATTCTCATCTTGAAACGTGCTTCAATTAAATATGTTTTATTAATTAAGCTAGGTGTTTAGTTAACGAAAGCAAAAGTGGTAGTAAATACGTTTATAATGCGTATTAAGTAATGATACAAGAAAAAGATATTTTTATTTAATTTCTTTTCTAAAGTTCAAAGAGTTCTTTAATAAGTTTTTTAATATGGTTAATTAAATAAAAAAAGAAAACCAAAGAGAGGCCAAGTAAAATATATAGAGAGAATTGGTTCTACTCATCGGACGATGGGAGACAGCAAGGCAGAGGTTCCACGTTGATTGAAGATCTCTTTTCGTTATCGAATGGAACGAAAGAGCAGGCGATGAATAGTGTCACCAAATTCAAGGGATGGAGACGGTTGAGTATATTTTCACCCTTCCACCGAACAAATGGATAAGATGCAGGATGCATTGCCGATATACTGCCCCCCCCCCAGGGGATACGTCGGCAGTGGAGAGTCCAAGAGATGTTCGAGAGATGCGCGAGATGAGTGCAATTCGACGAAGCAAAATGGAATGAATGCAAGAGAGAGGCGGGAAGCACACCAGTGCATGCAACGAACATGGCCAAGATATAAAAAATAAGAAGGCTCATTTCGAGGGTAAAAAAAAATAAAAAATAAATAAATTGAAATTTGACAAATTTAAATGTCACTAAAATAATTTTAAAATTCCCTAAATGTGGCGGATGTTTCAAAAACTGCCGTAACAATTATCTCGATATGTTTTGTTGGATATTAAGGTGCGCGTCTCGGGGTGCTAATTTTGGGACTTTCCAGCGGCCACAATTTAGAAGCTATCGACCTCAAATTTTTTTAAAATTAAAGCTATTTTTAAAATATCTATAACTTATAGAAGCCCTTTTTTTTTTGATTTTCGAAAAAAAAATTTTTTTTTTTTTTTTTAGATTAATCTATTAAATAAAATATATTTTAAAAAAAGGAGCTCTATAAGTTGTAGATAATTAAATTAGTAATCATTCTGTTAAAGAATAATTAATTTTTTTACCTTTAATTAATTAGCTGGAAAGTCTAAGAATTAAATGGAACAAGTTACGTGTTTTCCAATGGGGGAACACTAACTTTTACCATCTGGTGCCGCCTCGAGTCAATCGTGCTTTAACGGTTTTTTCAAGACGCGCACACCTCGTTCAAAATTTTGTTTTTTTATAAGAATTTCAATAAAATAAACAGAGAAAAATTGATATGAAAAAGATTATTTTTAAAATTTTAGAAATTTGTTGTTAATAAAAAAAAAATTTCGACATATTTGTCTCTGTTTTATTTAAATTGTAATTATTTATTAAAATGATATGTATTTGTTTTAAATTTACTTAGAAATGTTTAAGATATTGCATATTAAATGTTTAATAAATTAGAGTATCTTTAAGTTAAAATTGAAGAAACAAAGTGTTCCACTATTTTTGACGCACAGTGTATTTTGAGAATAATCGTTTTATGGACTCTTATGAAAATCTTGGACGCTTCTATTTCCACTCCAAAAGCACAAGTATTTATTGTTTAATAACCCAAAAATATAACACCCTCCTTAGCTTATTATAAAGGATGTTAAATGTTGGAATTTAAGCAAGAACACCTGGAAAAAAAATTGTGTGTGTGTGTGTGTGGGTGTCTAAAAAATCCTTTTTTCAATCTTGGAATTAACTTCAGTCACAGCAAGCAGTAATAATCCCCTTTCTGAGCATGTACTTACTACTTTACTCTTCTCTTCTGCCCTTTCTTTTTTTTTTTTTTATATATAATTCAAATTAATTTTATTTCGGAATTCAAGCAATTCATAACAAATCCAGTCTTGCATTAAATAAAACCTCTTCTTTTTTTTTAACGCCGTTTTTATTCTCTTTGTAAGTAAGTTCTTTGGGTGGTTTCTTCACTAATCAAGACCTGAATTAAAAACCCTTAAATAAAAGCTAATCCTAAATCAGGATAGAAGACTTTTTGAAATTGTTTTCTTCTGTTCGCTTAACTACTAATGTCACCATGAGCGTAACTAGGGAATTTGGCTGGGGGCACGAGCCTTCTGCCCCCCCCCGGAACCCTCCTAGTTACGCCCGTGGATCTCACATGTTTTGTTTTCTCTCATTATATCACATAATCCATTTTTACTTTCTCTTACCTCTATATATGTTAATATATAGACCAAGAAAGTATTATATTCAAGTCAAAAATTCGATGGATATACACGTTTTGAGGGCCCCTAAATCCAAAAATGTAGTTTTCGCAACATGGTCTGTCTGTGAACAAAATATCTCATGATAATTGTGACTAACTTCATGGAAATGAGTGAAAATAGCGGGAAAAATTTGAATCTAACTTCACAGAAATGCCAACAGAAGGCGCTGACCTCGCTGTATATAAAAAGGCACTTAATAGACATGACAGTTAGTTCACTTGAGTCGGAGCAAGTGCAC
Organism: Euborellia annulipes; assembly: GCA_023213315.1. Lineage (NCBI taxonomy): Eukaryota > Metazoa > Arthropoda > Insecta > Dermaptera > Anisolabididae > Euborellia > Euborellia annulipes. The sequence goes on along the minus strand of JAKCPI010029908.1, from coordinate 20,309 downwards.
AGTACTTGATAACGGCTTCAAAATAAGCATTCGAAGCGTTGTACAGTATCTATATATTTTTAATGAATATTTAATACAAAAATGTGGTCTATGATTAAAAATTCCTCTAATAAAAATATCTCAAGAACGAAAAGAGCTAGGAGATTGAAATTTTATATTTAAGTTAGATACCCTACTGGAACTTGACACAAAGCTTTTGAACAAAATCGGCCAAAGAGTACTGATACTTTATTTATGTAATTTTTCAGTTTTTTTTCGATTTTTTCAAAATTAGCTACAACGATTTTGATTAAAATTAAAAAATCAATTATTTTTTAGATAATCTTTAAAATGTATATTCTCATTTTGCCACAGAAATCTTCTGAATACCACTTTACTCTTGTACTTCATAGAAAAGATAGGAGAAATGGTTGCCATGGTAACGAAATATAAATATTTTCCCATGTTTATAAATTTTACATCTTGAATTTATATTGTACCGTACTGTCGGGAACTAAATATATATCGACACAAAAAAATCTGGTCTGACAAGCGCAGAATACCTTCGGTATACTGTGTGACCAGTCACAAGTGTTTTTTTTTTTTTTTTAATTTGTAACACTTTATAAACAAAGAAATGATTAATTATTACTCCTCTCAGTTCCTCCTCTCCCCCCCCCTCCCCTTCCTTCTTTACTCATGATTATACATTCATAGAGAGAGGTCTCCCATTCTCATCCTTCCCTGAAATTAGTGATTTATAGTGATAATAAACGTAGCGTGCAAACACACGAAATAATAATAATAAATCACATCAATGTATTTTGTTAATGAAGTTCAATAGTATTATAATAATAGTATATAAACACATAGATCGTTTGTTGTTATTCATTAAATATGTTTTCAATCTTGCATTTAATTTTCAACTATCTTTAATTGCGCCAATTGCTAATTTCTTAATTTTAATTTTAAACTGGCAACCGTTGGCTCTAGTTGAAACATTATTCTTTAATAGGAGAATTAAATCCAAGATAACACAAAGTTTTTTTTTTTTTTGTTTCAATAATTTATTTATTTAACCTTTTTGTTCGGATAGTAAGTCATAATACGTATAATCTAAATCTTTTTTTTTTAATAAAATTAAAAATTTGAATGCCAAAATTCCTTATTATAATTTAGTCGTGACCTATCAAGGTTTATAATTGTATTAAGTTAATAATTTAATTACCAAAAATAATAAATGAATGACTTTTGACTTGAGCAGTTTTTCACGTAATATAGATCTGGCAACATTGCATTCATCAGCTGTTTATTTTTAATATTAAAAGCCTTCAATTTTATTTTGTTTTAATATATTACAATGATTAATGCAAATCAGTTTAAACACAATAGACGATTTGCGAGAAAAAATATCGTGAAATGGAAAAAAAAAATGTAACTGACAGCGAGAAAAGAGTATTATTTTATGCGACGTTGCCAGACTGGTCTCAGTCTAGTGACTTAGGGCGATGCGTTCCCGAAACGTCGACGATATTTAAATAAAGTTTTTGTTCTTTGCTGGCTGCCTTCATCTACCTGTTCCTGTTATTTATTAAACGTTCGTAATTAAAACATCAAAACCCTTTAATAATTTAATTTATCTAATTCACAACAAGTGTTTGAAATAAAGCTGAAGAGAAATATATTTTTTCCGCTAACTTGATCTATTCACAACTCATTCTACATTTGGTATCTAAAATCATGAGACCAAACCCGCGACCCTTGGTATAGAAGGCCAGCACTCTAACCCCTACACCAAGCCCGCGGGCCAACATTTTTTATTTTTATCAACATTTAAAGTTATTTTAATTTTTAAAAAATGATGTTTTATTAATTAGAAAAAAAAATATATAATCATTGATTCAGTTGTTGTTGTTGTTGTTGTATTTTGACTTGTTGTATTGATTTACCCCATTAGAGAGCGAAGTATTAGTAGTAATAGGGCAAGTAAACACATGAAGGGTCGGGTCATTTCCTGTGATCCAAAGCGAGAGAGAGAGACCTATAGATATATAGGTTAGGTGGTGGTGCTGCTGCTGCCTGATTTGAGTGTGTCTTCGTTTAGAAACACTAATGGAACATTAACGCATTATACATTCGGGAGAGAGAGAGAGAGAACTCTCACTCTCTTCAATCCCCTTCCTTTTGACCCCCGCAAAGCCTCTTCTCTCTCTCCACAAACCACTCACTATAGGAGAAAGAGGGGGAGACTATGCCACGCGTACAAACTTTGTAATTTTGTCCATAAAAGTTTAGCCGCCGGCCCTTTCTCTCCTCTTACCACCAACTAAAAATGCTTCTTTTTATTAAAAAAAAAAAAAAAAAAACTGTGTGTGGGTTTATAAAAAAAAAAAATCCTTACTTTTTTTTATCTTCAAAACTTCTATTTAAAATTCAATTAGATTTAAAATATTAGCTAGAATTAATTTTTTTTTTTTCAACCTAAATATCTAAGTAAAGTATATATAATTGGATAGCATTACTAGCCGCGTTGTCCGACTTTGTGTCTAGCCACTGCCCCCCCCCCCCATTCAACTGACTCTGGCTTCCAGAGCTTTAGCAAGAATGCAACCCCTAAAAATTAGAAAATGAATTTGACAAATATTACAATTTAAGGGGTGGCCTAGTGCAAAATTAGGGTATATATTATTATATTATTTGAAATAAAAAACTTTATATTTTGTTGCCGACGTTTCGGATGCTAGTCGCATTCATCCTCAGGGCGCAAAATTGTCAAAATTTAGTACAGGTTAGCATTACTATAATAGAATTTAATTTCATGTTTATACTTGTTTATTAGTTCTTACATAAAACAATCTAATATAGTCTATATGACATAGATCCAACTTTACCTAGATTTGTACAATGTTATTTTGTAATAATGTATTGTATTAACTTTAAACTAGTAACCGTTGGCTCTAGTTGAAACATTATGCTTTAATAGGAGAATTAAATTCACAAGGTTTTCTGTTTCAAAAATATATTAATTTGATATTAACCTTTTATAGGTATTTCGACACCATATGTGTCATCTTCAGTATGTAATTCGCTTCTGTATTGTATTATGTTATTGTGTGGTATTATGTTTTGCTATTGTGTTCTTATACTATGTCTTTCTATTATGTTCTTTTATTATATTTTTCTATCTTATTCTTGTATTATGTTTTTATACAATAGTTTTTTATCATGTTTATGTATTATAAAATATTGTAATGAGAAATTGTATGGCCTTGAAGCCAGCCCAACAATTAAAAATCTGGTGTGACTGGCGCACAGCACACAACTTTCTCTTACCTTCGGTAATCGAAAGTTGTGTTCTGTGCTTGTCACACCAGATTTTTTGTGTCGACATGTATTTAGTTTCCGACAGTACGGTACATTCGATTTTCAAGATGTAAAATTTATAAGTATGGCAAAATGTTTATATTTTGTTACCATGGCAACCATTTCTCCTATCTTTTCTATGGAGAACAAGAGTAAAGTGGTCTTCAGAAGATTTCAATCACAAAATGAGAATATACATTTTATAGAGAATCTAAAAAATAATTGATTTTTGAATTTAAAAAAAAATCGTTGGAGCAAATTTTGAGAAAATCGAAAAAAACTGAAAAATTGCATCAGTAAAGTACTAGTACTTTTTGGCCAATTTTGTTGAAAAGCTTCGTGTCACGTCCCATGGGGGTGCCTAACTTAAATATAAAATTTCAACCTCCTAGCTCTTTTCGTTCTTGAGATATTTTGTTCACAGACAGACACACAGACAGACAGACAGACACACAGACAGACAGACAGACCATGTCGCGAAAACCACTTTTTTGGATTCAGGGGACCTCAAAACGTGAAGATCCATCAAAATCTCGACATCGAATTTTTGACATGAAACCAATACTTTCTCTCTATATATATTAACATATATATAGAGGTAAGAGAAAGTAAAAAAAAAAGAAAATTCTTAGCATCAATAAATATTATGTACAATAATACAACCCTAGTCTTTGATATTATTGTACATAATATTAATTGATGCTAAGAACTAATAAATACATGTATAAACATGAAATTAAATTCTAGTACCTCATAACCTGTACTAAATTTTGACAATTTTGCGCCCTGAGGATGAGTGCGACTAGCGCCCGAAACGTCGGCAACAAAATATAAAGTTTTTTATTCCACCTGGCTGCTGCTGTTCCCGGGAAGGCCCCCGTCCCTTTCTTCCAATTAAATATCTACAGCCATTACATATATAGGCAAGAGAAAATAAAAAATCTGGTGTGACAAGCACAGCACACAACTTTCTCTTACCTTCGGTAATCGAAAGTTGTGTACTGTGCTTGTCACACCAGATTTTTTGTGTCGACATGTATTTAGTTTCCGACAGTATGGTACATTCGATTTTCAAGATGTAAAATTTATAAGTATGGCAAAATGTTTATATTTTGTTACCATGGCAACCATTTCTCCTATCCTTCCCTATGAAATACAAGAGTAAAGTGGTCTTCAGAAGATTTCAATCACAAAATGAGAATATACATTTTAAAGAGCAACTAAAAAATAGTTGATATATGAATTTTAAAAAAAATCGTTGGAGCAAATTTTGAGAAAATCGAAAAAAACTGAAAAAGTGCATCAGTAAAGTACTAGTACTTTTTGGTCGATTTTGTTCAAAAGCTTCGTGTCACGTCCCATGGGGGTGCCTAACTTAAATATAAAATTTCAACTTCCTAGCTCTTTTCGTTCTTGAGATATTTTGTTCACAGACACACACACACAGACACACAGACAGACCATGTCGCAAAAACCACTTTTTTGGATTCAGGGGACCTCAAAACGTGAAGATCCATCAAAATCTCGACATCGAATTTTTGACATGAATCCAATACTTTCTCTCTATATATATATTACATATATACATAGGTAAGAGAAAGTAAAAGGGAAGCAGTAGCAGGCAAAATTAAAGCCTCAGGTTCTTTATTAATTGCAACTACAACAACCACTCCTTCAATTATATATGGATCTCTATATTTTATTTTAGAGCAGAGATTTCAATGTGTTTATCTTTTTTTAAATATTTATATAAACCTATATACTATAACACAAATGTTTTACAAAATCAGGTCAAATTGTGCTCTGAATATAAATTGAGATTTAAATATTTTAAAACGAAAACAAACATTGTACGTATGTTTTACTAGAGTAGTTTTTATTTATTAATAATAACATCCATACTAGATTTTCTTTCTCTCTCTATAAAAAATTATTTTTATTTAATCACTTTTATTATATATATCACTTGCTGAATATATTGCAGTGGTTACAAAAAAATAGGTAACGAAATTACAAAACTATATTATAATTATCCAATAGAGAGTGGGAACGTTTTGTAACTCGGTTGGCTATTTTATTTTGGATGTTATACTTATGAATTTAATTCATACCATTTATTGGGACAGAAAGTTGTAATTATTTTAATGACTTATTAAAACATTATCGTAATTAATTTTTTTGTTATCAAGCAAATACAAAAAAAAACAATCTGTCCCAATAATCTTTAATTTTTTTTTAAATTTAAAAATGAATTTATTCTTATTATTAATCACATATTAATTAAGAAATTTTTAAAATAAGCTTAGATGATTTATTTAAAAATCAACTGTCAAATTAGTTCAGCATTCTTGCAATAGATGGCAGGCTAATCTAACAACTGATCCCATTTTGGCCTATATTTATATATTTTTATGCTTTTATAAAAGATACATAATATACAATAATATTTATAAAGTATTTATTGTTAAAGGATCAATGAAAATCAACCAAATGCATTAAATATTATTAGCTACCATTCTGACATCTCTTGGCAAATTTTTGAATTACTTGATTATTTGAGCATACTTTTTATGACACACAACGCCTGGAAAAACATGAGTAACCACTTAGCTTCCGTTCCCCTTTAAACTACAATTTCTAATTTTCTTTTTTTGTTTGTTTACAGGTAATTACAACAACAACAACAACAAGGCATGGTCTTTTGTATTTGTGAAGCAATCGTAAGTTTAATCTCAAAGATTTTTAATAGAAATAAAGGATTTTCAATAATTAAAAGAACGTTTTTCCAAATCTTTTCTTTTCCTTCATGGATTTCTAATTCCGCCTCAGTGGTCAAGAGATTAGAGAGATAATGACATAATGATAAATAAATTAACATCATTTCTCTAAACTCTCTGAACTTTAGCAAACGTATAATTTTGGCTAGATATTTTTGGTATTCGTAAATCTCTTGACTTGGAAACAAAAAACCTTTGGAGTTTTACAATTCACTTTTAAATATTCAAATACTCCACACTAGGTCACAGTTACACTCTTAGTCTTGAGAATTACCTAGACTTTGAAAGCAGCTTGAAGCATCCACTGTAGAGGATGTTAATCTATATATTTAATAAAAATGAAATGGAAAAACGTCTATGTATGTATATGTTCTATAGAAATCCACAATTTTCACAATATAGTACACATGGATCTTGAAGTAACGAAGTAATAATATGAATTTATTAAATATTTTGGAAAAATAATTATAATCAAATTTCTTCAATATGGAAACACAAAATCGACAAGTTGGCTTGGAGATTAGAGAGGCAGTTGGTAGCTCTGAGAGCCAGTTTTCCAGGAATACGACTAGACCTGTGGGAGGAGCTACGCAATTGAAAAAAAGAAGAGAGCACGCATACATACCCTTCAAACAGTCATAAATAGACCCTTTTGTGCTGTGCCCAGTCGGTACCCTCGCTTAAACTCAAGATCCTTCTTTAACACTTGCAATACAACAAGAAATATCCCAAATTGGCAAAAAGCAAGGGGGTCCAGGGGGCGCAGCTTCTATTGACTGCAGAAGACACTTATTCTTCTGACACTCTCCTTTAATATACACCTCCAATTAGGGACCTTAGAATTTTTCCTCCAAACCATTACAAAATTGCATTTCGAACAACTGGACACTCTCTGCAATTATATAGATATTAATTTTATTTTATGATTTATAAATTCCACCATAACAAATGATGGAATTTCAAACAAGATTCTCTCTTTCATCTTGGCTAGGCCAGCAAATAGCAACTAAGACAGATGCTTGAGAATATATCAACTCAAGAGAGGAAAAAAAAGTTTCTTCTTATCTAAGATCAATAAGAAGAACCAAGTGTGTGTGTGTGTGCAAGTAACCGAGCAAATTATTCTATAGAACCGATCAGAGGAGAGAGAAGAAGAGAAAAAAAAAGAAGAAAGTTGATCGAGAATTCAGGACTGAACAAGAAGCTTCTTCTTAACAAGGGGTCGATCTTTTTGTGGACTCTCTCTCTCTCTATCTTTCTTTGTTGCATCATCATCATCATCATCAACACCTCAACTTTGTTGGTTTACAAAAGGAATTGAAACGCTTCCCATCTGGGATCTAGAATAATAACATTTGGAATATTTTGTTGTTTGTTTTGTTTGAAACACCTTAATTACTTTTTTAGACATTCTTCTTATTAGCATACTAAAAACACTTCACTATAGTTCTTTAGAAATAAGGCAGCTTTTCAGTCCAAACGGGAGAATAGAAGAGTCTTGCTTTTCCGGCCTAAACGGGATCGGCCCAATGCCGAATTCTGAAATTGCCGGATTACCCGAAACAAAATTTATATTAAATACTATATAATGCATACATACATATATCTCTTGAAAAAATCTGTAATGACACTTTGTTTTCTTAAATTTCCCCTTTTTTTTGCTGCACTATCCGTCGGATTAGCCGGAATGCCGGAGTATCGAAGTCCGGATTAACAAGACATAATTATCTTGATTGGAGAGATCAAAAGGGTTTACTCGTATTAATTTGCAGATGGTAGTGCAGGAATAAAAATTCGAAGAATTTTATTCCTGCACTACCATCTGCAAATTAATACGAGTAAACCTTTGATCTCTCCAATCAACTAATCTCTCTCGTGCTGTTTCTTCTTCTTTCCATAATTATCTTATTTAGTTTTTTAATTTTTCTTGGAAATAAAAAAAAAAAAAAAAATACCTTCTGAATCATTTTATTGCGCCAAATATTCAAAAATATAGTTAGTGTTATAGCTGTAGTGTTATTTAGAAGACTAAAAGGAATATTTCACTTCCAATATGTGTATTTCATTAAATTTAGTAGAAATCTTTAATCAATTGCTAATTTTTCGGTTCGAGTTTTGAACCCTCATCGAAACACACAAAGACAATAAATATCAAAGCTCCGATGATGGTTCAAACCCTAACCTAAAAGTTAAAAATGATCGAGGGATTCACACGCCCGCAGAAGGTCTGCATAGTGGACCTTGAGGGACACACAGGGATATACACGCCCACACTAGGGACACACAGGGATACACACACTCGCACCAGGAACACACATTTTTCTTCTGGTCCTACTGTGTGTGTCCCTGGTGTGGGCGTGATATCCCTGTGTTCCATCAAGGTTCACTATGCAGACCTGCTGCGGGCGTGTGTGATCTCGATCATTTTTAATAGGGTCCGGCCGAAACAAGATTTTCAGCCGAAACAAAATATTCGGACTCAATCTTAGTTTAGGTCGAAGCCGTAACCGAAACAGAAACTTGTATTTCCCATACAAAATTCATATCATTTCACCTTTTTTTTTTAGGGAGACTTGGTGGAAAATTTTTCTCTCCTTCACGTAGAAAAGAAATCATTTGACCTCTTTTTTTTGTGTGCGAGTCTTATCCTATCTTTTTAAACTTAGGTTTCGGCCGGCCGAAAGGTTCGGCTAGTTTTTGGCCGAAACCGAAACCAGGATTTTTGGCCGAAACTGTAACGGAAACTGAATCGGTCAGTTCCTAATTTTTAATCATTTTTACTCGGGTAGTGATTGATTAAAAATGTTTACTAAATTTAATGAAATTATATTGGCTGTATTCTTAGAAATATTCCTTCTTTCCTTCTATATTCAATGATTGTGGCGCCCCCTGGAAAAGGATAAAATCGTTTGTAAAACAAAAAAATCAATCCAACACTTTCCAATGAATTTTCATTGATCAATGTAATACTTTTTATACGCTCTATAAAGGTGTACGACTAGTTAATACTAAAAGTTTCTGAGAGAGATAGAGTGAGTGGGTGCGCAATTGAATAATCCGTTGCCCTCGGCGAAAGAGAGACTAATCGAGGTTAATCAGATTAGTAGCGGAAGTTCTCCTCCTCTTAACACTCACTCACTTCACTCATGCAAGGCCAATGTCATGATCAGCTTTAACAACAACAACAACAACAACAACGCTATATAAATCTTTTCCTAACAAATAAACTCAGGGTTTTTGAATTGATGGTAAATTAAGGTCCCAAAACATTTTTTTAAATTTTTAATTCAAAAAGATGAACGTACTCATTTCATCTCTTCTCGTAGTTCCCATTCACTCATTATATGATGTCTTGCGGTATAGAAAGTTCAAAAAAATTTGAGGATAAATAGGCACTTTTCCTATTAGATTTTTTAAAATTAATTATTCCGTGAACCATTTTACTTCCGAGGCATCTGCTTTCCTTATTTTTAGAATCTTTCTTCGCTCCAAAGCAGTATCCGTCAAACCTTTGGATTTAATGTTTTAAACCACTCAAGGCCCCACCAAATTGGGCCCTTTGTGCCTTTTCCCACTTTCCTACCCTATGAGGTGGCTTCGACAAATGTTAGAATTATTTGCATCTAGCTGGATTCGAACCCAAGCCGTGCTGAGACTTCGGACTCCTTAATCAACCCCTTAGCCGGTTTAGCCACTTGCCTCCTCTGTCCGTCAAACCATATTTTCCACCAACCAGTTTTCCCTTATATTTTTTTCCCTGGTTTTTTATTATTATATATCTCGATTCTGGGGACTTCCATTACTTCAATCATGTTTTGGTATAGTTGCTCCAAATCCTCAGAATAGAAGTAAAGATTAGACCTTAATTCCGCCAGCCTTGTTTGATAATTGAGTTGAAGAGTATATCTTATTTTTTGTGGTCTAGTGTTTTACTAAGTTCAGAAATCTCGCACTCTCACCAAGTTAGTGCGATGGATGAGTGTAGGAAGGTATTTAAAATTTCCATACCGGGTACCTGTGTTTGGTTGATGCATATGAAATTATATATTGATGTTGTGCAGGTGAAATCACCCTCTTTATCCAAAAATGATTTTCCATTGGACAGAAAAAAGCAACTAGAGTCTATCATTTCAACTATTTTCTGACCTCTTACATTCATTATGTTATCTTTATTCTTGCTTCTAGATTTGTATCGGTTAGGATATTGGTTATTTATTAATTGTTCCGTGAACCACGCTTCTAAACTTAATTTCTAAGTAGATTTCTCAAATGCACATAACGTTATCTATTCTACGTAGTTGAATTCTTGAGGAATGCATCTTTTAGTATGTTGATTATTCGGGATACCAAACATCCATTCAGGGCTTATTTGCATTTTGGATTTCTTTTGCTGTGTAAGATCAGGCGAACTGATTCTCTTCACAAACTTAGTTCCCGAGTCTAAATTTAAGTTTGACATTGAGCCTCCTATAGTAGATCTTGGGGGTTCAAAATAGATCTATTGCATGTTAAATTAGGTTTAACTTTGAACCTCAATATGGTATAAATTTCCATATTTACAAGTTCGGGGACCAAAGTATGACCTATGGAAATAAAAATTAGGGCATATTAGTAAATGGTATGGATCTCAGGGTTCAATGTCGGAGCTAGATAGGCTTACAGCGCGGGCTAGAGGAATAAAAGTAGAAACTAAATTTCGACTCGGGCAGTCGTACGAAAGTTACAAATACATACGTTGTTACAAAAAGGTGTTGCGATCTATTTATTGGTTTAATCAAAGTTGTTATGTTATTTCTCTAAAGGGGCCTGTTCACGAGCAATAAAAAATGCATATTGCAACAGTGTTGCCCAAAGATTTCGTGCGTACACGTATAGAAAATATGGCCGACAGAAATGTTCTTGTTAGTGCAGCTTATCTAATAATTGCTAACAAGAAGAAAGATAAAAAACGAAAATTCTGGATCAGACCGTACTTAAATAAGAGAGAGACTCTTCCCAATTTAATTAGTAATGAATTATTACTGGATGATTATTTATTTGAAAATTTCACCAGAATGACAAAAGGAGATTTTGAGTTTTTAATTAATAAAATAGGTTCCAACATAGGTTCCAGCATAACATGTTGGAATTGGAATTTCCCCAATTTCACTATCCAATCCAAGATCCTGGAGAATCGTTAGTTAATAAAAATGAAATTGCTTCATAGGCAAACCATCTTGTTTTTTTCCCTCCTGCACTTCCACTTTTATTTATTTTGTTTGTTTTTTGTTCATTTTTGGCATATGTGCGCAAGCTTCTTAGTTTTTTGTAAGCTTCTTCATTTGTTATATTGAATTTTCCGGCCACTGTAGTTCACGCATCTTTTTGAGGATTTTATCTTTATATTCAGATGATTCAATATTCCATAAAACTGAATTTAAGTATATTTCATTTATAAATTGCAATATTTTTTCATTTGTCCAATTCATATTTGTTTTTAATCTAAACTATTTCTAATTTGTTTTAAATCGACAAGTCAAACGTATCAAGTGTAGTGTTTTAATGCAAAAGAGACCTCTAGTGGCGGAAAAGGAAGCTAAATGTTTGGGCAATATTGCCTTATTTTCGCTCAGTCAGCGATATCAAAAAAACATTGCCGGCAACTAGTTGCAATGCGGCCCATATTGCGGCTATATTGCCGGCAACACGGATATATTGCCGAGCAATACTAAAATATATTCGGCAATATTTCTTCAATATTGAGTAATGTTTCCCGGCCATATTGCCGGCAACACATTGCCGTAAAAATATTGCTCGTGTACAGGCCTCTTAAGAGATCTCATATTTAAATAGTCCCGCACCTGTTCCTATCTCTCCTCTAACCAGTTCTATTTCTGATATAACGTAATATCGATTTGTGATCCATTCTAAAGTTCGCTAGCAGAATTCTAAATTACCTTTTCCATTATTTAATTGGTATATCTTTTATTATATTCTTTGAATTTATTTTCGAAACAAAGGTATCAAATTAAAATGAATTTTTTTGATTGTCATCCCTTTTTTTTCTCTCTCTCTCTCTCTGTTCTTGTTAATATGCATAGGAATAGAAATAAAATTTGTGGGGAGTAAGAGGGAATTTTATTGGATTAAAATCTCTTCCCTCCACTTTCATGTTTACATTACTTATTATTGTAATTCCATTCCCTTTTTTTTTTCATTAGACAAAGTTCGTCATTTTAATTACGCTCCCCCCCCTTCAATTCAAAAACAATTTAATTATAGATATTTTAATTTCTATTGCAAACAATTATTTAAATATGGCTACTATACTCATCCAATCCACCCTTCGTTGGTTATTTCAATATCTAATTAAAACAAATGCGTATTCATTGGAATTTTTCTTTCAATTTAGTTAATTAAATATCTTCGTTTTTTTAATATTCAGTAATCCTAATATTTCTCAAATTCATTTTGGTAAAATTATTTGTAGGCCCCTCCCAAAAATTTGGCTGAGTTACAAAACTACCTTGTAAGAGCGTAAGCATGGAATATTAGCCGATCTGAACAATTACACCACAAGTGGCACTTCTGGTGCGATGATGAGACTAGAAACCGGCACAATCCATATTCTGACTCTTTGATTGCTGTGGTTGCTCAGGGTGATGTTGATGGAGGAAGATAGGTACCCCAAAATGTGCTTTAGGAGGCTTCTATCCTTGATGGGTGACTCGGGTGCGAGACACAATTGCCTATCCCAAGTTAGGAACCTGATCAGTTTGGAGCTGATAAACTGTTGGAATGAGATTGTCGAGGGATTTAGGTTTGGATTGTATAAGACGCTCATCAACATACGTGTTTGCTGGTTCATGAAAAATTTAATTCACACACAAATTTAATAACAAAAAAAATAATAATAAAAAAAATACACTACAAGATACACTTCATCGGATACAGATGGTCGGTATAATAATGCGCATGGTCAGTTTTTCAGTTTGTAGATGTTGCTTCACAAATCAACAACAAAGATGTAAATATTTTCCTTGCACGAGGGGCAATTAGGAATAACGTTGGGGGTTATGGAGAGCACGCTTGGATTCAAGACAATCGCTTGGGCTACAACGCAGAAAAGTGAGTTTATAGTTAAAGAGTAACTAGTAGAAGTAATATTATTTTGGTACTGGCAACACGGGCAAGCTGACCAAATGAGACTTCCATACAGATGAGTAAAGTAAACTCAAGTGAGGAAGGATGCTACCGTTGAGGCACTCGGAGAGTTGATAGCGTGCACTTCCTTCCGGTTAGTATTTCTCCCATTCAGACCTGCCCTCTGGCGGAGATTGTCCGACCCACTTATTTGTGGCGCCAAAATAAACCTTGCGGATAGAACAGCCATCAAATATCTGATCGAAGAAGAAATGAACCACTACCAACAGAGGCTGATAGACAAGGATCTCGACTTTGTAAACCAGTCCTTATTCAGCTCTTTTATAAGACAGCCTTCCTCTTCCTCCGCATGGGTTTAAGGTGGGCCCTTTTGTTAGGTTGTGGGCGCAAATGAGAACAATGGGCAAATACATCTTGAAGGTATCGGTCAGCAATAACGTCCATATAGTGAACCGAAGTGGAATCTGTAATTGTAACGAGGTTGAGTCGCTGTCCCATATTTTGGCCAGATGTCCTATTTATCGATCCTTGAGAGACTATTATTTTACAAACGAAATCCCCATGGTTGAATTTGAGGAAGGTATTAAAACTCCTAAGGATCTGAAGAGGATTTTTTAGCTTCATGGATGGGTTTTTGAAACTTCGTTCATTTATAATCAACGAAAGATTATACCCGGAAGAGCTAAATTATGAATTAATAAAAAAATAAAATAAATAACTTAAATGTCTACTTTTTTAATATTATACTTTGTACTCTATATTTTTATCTCTTTCTCCATCTTATGTATTGATTTACTGAATAAAAAATATTATTATTATAAGTGGCAATAAAATGGGAAGATGATTTGAATTGGATCTTGGAATGACGTTTGACAAGAAGATGAATTTTAATAAACAAAGTCTATCCAAAAACTTGTTCCCTTGAGAAAATACGAACCCCTCACCGAATCGATTCTCATATATTCATGGGTTATTTGGTCTCCGTTTTTCAATCAAAAAGGGGAAACAATTCAGCATAAATTTTATACTAAATGTATGAATGTAGATATTGACCGTCCTGAACCTCTGCGTACGTTTTTCTTTCCAATAGACCTTCTAGGCTGTCTTGTTTACCTTAAATCAGCAGTGGAAAACCTGTTTATATGGATTGCCAAATGTTGCAATAATACAATTACTTTTTACTAAACCGAGGTTACTTGTCATTTAAGATTGTTGGTGGTAAAATATTGAGTGGAACTAATTTCCCTGCTATAAAAATTTATTGGTACATAACAGAATATAACATAGTCCATAGCATAGAAGGGGTTAGATAAAAGAACGGGAACCAGAAATAAGGCTTCATCCTTGCATGGGCGTAACTAGGGAGTTCCGGGGGGGGGGCAGAAGGCTCCCACTATTGAAACAATATGGGGTCTTCCAGGAAATAAGGATTAGTTCACTAGCTAGAAACGAATGAAGGAGAAGGAGTTAGAGATAGGAAATGATGTAACTTCACGGGGTGTCGGTAGATGGCTACGGCAAGAGGCTGGTTGGGTTTGAGGTGTGTGCCTTCGTGCACTAAAGCACTTCGGGTAAATAAACCCCGATAGGAATAATAATAATAATAATAATAAGCATAGTAATTTGTTATTTGCATCTTAAAAAGAGTGGGCAAATAGTATTAATTCAATATGGTCTGCAAAGAGTAACAAGTATTTTAATCTTATCTTTAACACATGAACAGACAGTACACCATCCATTTTGTTTACAATAATTGTGACTTCAGATTTGTAATCTACTATCTCATTCATTCTGATATACAAATTCTTCTTTAAACAAGTACGCACCTGGTTTTTACGTCCCCAAAAGAAACATTGAGATGTGGGAGAGAGAAAAGATAAAGAACAATTAGAAAATTCACTTTTCTTTCATTCTAAATAAAACGTTGGGGAGTGTCTCGTTTGCATTTCAAATTCCTTACTAGAGAGATGCTAGTTTTTGTAGTCAGAGAGCCGTTAAATGCTCTCTCTATATATATACACAGTATACATTTGCTCCCCTTCCCTTATGCGAAACGATTTGACCTTTCTTTTTCTTTGTACGAGTGATAAAAAAAAAGAGGGGAGAATAAATGCAATTGTTCTTTATTTAAAAACAACATAACAACGTTGAAAGAAAGATCTTTTAATTGGATACAATCACCTTTAAAAAAAAAAATTGGGTGAATATTTGGTAGTTCGTTAGTACATAGATAGACCGTAGTTTTTTTTTTTTTTTTTTTAGATAATTAAATAAAAATGTTCAATTAACAATGAATGGATCGTAAAGTTAAAGAGAAATTCCCAGGCAGAAAAAAAAAAAGATATTTGAGTCGAATTTCCAGTTTCGTTATTCTTTAATGTTTGTAATTTAATATTTTTTTTTTAAATTCCAAGCGATATTCAATTTTTCTTAGTTTTATTTTCCCAAGTTCTTCAAACTGCCAGTAGCTTCTTTTCGAGGTTTGCCTTTATTTCTTCAAGTTCTTTCAGAAATTTTTGCAGATTCTGGTAATTGATACTTGATATTCCTTTATAACCTGAAACCTGGTATCTAAATGAGGCCCTACACTATCAAGCGGCTTGATCAAATGCTTGAGCAAATTGATTGTATCAAGCGTGATTGATAGTGTAGAAGCCCATTTGACGCAAGCGTTGACGGTGATTGATAGAAAATTTGAATCACTCAAGCGGTTGATCAAGCGGCCTGATAGTGTAGAGCAATTTTCGTCAAGCATTGAGGCAGTCACTCGGTGGAAACCATGTCGTCAACATCCCAAACCTCGTCTCACGATCCAGAAAACTCGGAGCGGGAGTTTATTAGTTTGTTGATTGATTTATATCGCTTCACGCATCTTTGTATCTATCTTCTCAATGTCAGGGCGGAGTAAATCCAGTAGATAATCGAAACTTTCTTGGTCCATTCTCAAAAAGTTCCTGTTGTCCTCTGGTTCCGAATCACACAAGAAATTTAGGAGATACTCATAAGTGAAGCGGTTTCTCATTTTGTACCACTCCTTAGACCACCTTCTTTTCTTCTTTTCCCCGCTTCACGGCAACCAATGTTGTAATTAGGAAGGCTAAATCTGTATTCGACACCATTGTAACGTGAAAAAGCGAAAGCACGATCGCAAAACTCACTGTTCCACTTCTCTGCTTCGACTGACAAGAGAGTTTTGATCAAAAGATTGAAGTGTTGATTGAAGCACGCTTGAAGCTCCCAGCAATCGGAGGTTCAAGCATTTGATCAAGCCGCTTGATAGTGTAGGGCCTACTTTAGGCCTAAATCAAAAATAATTCCTCTCAAGTAGGTATTTCAGCATCTTATTCTCATCGATAGAGACATGAGGTAGTGCTCTTTTCCAACCACCCCCCGGGTTAACCAAGTCATCCCCATTTTTAAAGCACTTAGGCCACCTCAAATGTGTCCTTTGTGTCTGTGTGGCGAGATTTTCGTACCCGAAGAGGAAACATATGTAATGTTAAATTATTTGAGGCAAGCTGGATTCGAACCCGATTTAAAACTTGAGATCTGTAATTCTCAGTTTATCAGCTTTTAACTACTTGCTTCTTTAATATCCTTATGAATGTCATATCCTAAGGCTTATTCCTTCAACATTCTCAGTTGTTCTTTTTTCTGCGACTTGTACTATTTCTGCATAAAACGCTTAATCATCTTCTGTTCAATAATATTATTTTTTTTAAATATAGGGTTCGCGTAAAAAAAAACATCAAGTGTTATTGTTCGTTCCAAACTTTAATGGTATCGCGAATCCTTTCCGTTACAGTGCAGTAGTTGGTTCCACCGGACACCGAGTTTAGGATCTCATGATTTGGATGGGCCAGGCCTTGCTTGCTTTTGTAACTTTTGCTCACTTCATTTACGCGACAGGCTCTCCTTTTTGCTCTGCTATATTTTACCTGTTTAATATTATTTTTTTTTTTTTTAATTTTTTCCACACAACTAATTCCATGACATCAACCGTTGCTATCTCTGATCAACTCACCATCTATCCACGACCTAAGCAACGTTCCTTTTTTTCACATCATTTATTTTCTATTCAAAATTTAATCTTTTTTTTTTATTAAAGTGAAACTTTATTTTGATCGACACAAATTTTTTCGTTTCTCTATCAGCATGTCGCGTTACAAGCCGTGACGTCAAAGGCCGTGACGCTACAAGTTATGACGTCACAAGCCATGAAGACAAAAATAGGAAAGTTGAAATTTAATATATATAACGAATTATAAAAAAATAATTGTGAGATTTAATTATTCAATTTCAATATTTAAATTGATAAAATATAATTTTTAAAATAATTTAAAATGATTCAAATACTAAATAAATATTTTTCTCAGTTTTTAACATGCCCTTTTTTTTTAACAAAGTGCATGGGAATAAAGTGTCGTTTATTTGAAGTTTTTGGTATCTTGTATCCCGACAGTTATGTTATTTATTAATTATGTTGTTGAATATGAACTTTAGTAAAATATTATATTTTGATGTTTCATTAAACAAGCTTTTTATATTCAAGATTTACGCCAGATTTTTTTTTTAGACTAGAGGGAAAAAAAAAAAAAAATAATTGTTAAAATCTTCAAGCAAAAGAGAGATTCATTTCTAAATTGATCCGCCCACTCGCTTCATCCATTTAGAGGTTAAGCTTATTCAAATTAAATGACAGAGCTTTAATTTAACCGAGTGTTAATAGGCAGAATGTTGTGCATAGGAAATCAGAAGAAGAAGAAGAAGGGAGAACAAGAACAACGACGCCAAAAGGTTTACATACTAGACGAGTAATCCAATTCTTCTGATGCATAATCGCATGTAAATTTTAATAACAGAAAGACAGAGAGAGAGAGAGAGTTTTCATTTCAACTTTCTCTAGTTAATTAACTTGAAGAAGATAAAAAAAAAATATCGTGTTGTTTTAATTTTTACGCTTTTTACTTTATTTGTCATATATATCTGTACACCAGAGACATGCCGGGTTACAAGAACGTATTTAACGGTTCGTTAAACGCATTTGGTGCTTTAAACCGTCCGCTAAATGATTTTGGGTTCAAGAAAGTATTTAAAGGTGATTGGTTCGTAAAAGCTGTCTTTAAACTAAAGGTTGAATTTCGGACCTTTAAACTATAAAGAATCCACTAACCTGATTCGTTTCATTGAAATGAATAATAATTTAGGGGGGAGAGGTAATATATAAATGCATTAATTTAATTGAGTTTTCTTTAGTTTCTGAAACTTATTAAGCGATATTATTAATTACTAACCGCGGCGCTCGCTTTCGGCGGGCTTCGCGCCTAGCCGGGGGGCTTCGCCTCCCTGGACTCCACTCCAGCTGGCTCGGGCCCGCCTGCGGCAGACCCTCGCCTTTTCTTCTTTTTTTTTTTTATTAAAAACATTCACACTTTTTTCTCATTCACACACCCCAATCTTTTCGGCAACCTAGGCCATTTAAGACTTTAAACGATATCCGTTATTGATTATTATACGTATTGGGGTCCAGGCATTTCTATTTAAGCCATCTGGTATCCAAATGCCTTAAATTAAATCATCGGACTGCCTGGGGTCCGAACCCGCGACGTTTGGTATAGGAGGTAGGCACGCTACCAACTACTCCAAGCCCCGCATCTTTTCTCTTCTACTTAATCATTAAAAGAAAATCATTATTATTTCATTCCAATTCAGTGCCTGCTTGAGCATTTGTTTACATTCTTGGAATACACAAATGAAAAGAATACATAAATATTTCTCTATACATTTCCTATGGGAGAAATCGTAACTTTAAGAATTAATAACTCAAAAATTAATATGAATTTCGGGATGAAAATAATTTTTCCTGTAATCCCTGGAAGGTCCTCTTTAGGCATATAAAATTTCATTTCAAAATTCCAACGGGCAACATTCGACCATTTCCGCCACCCTTAGAATTCCAAACTCATCATGTCTGAATAAGCCCCTCTCTCAGAGACGTGTGAATATATTAATACGTATTATTATAATTTTTGACAGTTTAAGTTTTATTCGCTGGCTGCATGTCTCATGTGAGTGCATCACACTGCTGGCTCTGTTTGCAGTGACGTCATATCGTATGCAATGTAACCTGAAAAACCTACTTGTGAAACGGCCTTGAGGTGCTCGTCTCGGGGTGCTAATTTTGTGGGGTTGCGGCCACAATTTTGAAGCTATTTTTTTAAATTAAAGCTATTTAAAATGTCTACAACTTATAGAAGCCCTTTTTTTTGATTTTCGAAAATTAAATTTTTTTTTTAGATTAATCGCATTAAATAAAAGATATTTTTAAAATATTCGCTCTATATCTTATAGATAATTAAATTAGTAATTATTGTGTTGAAAAATAATTAATTTTCTACTCTTAATTAATTAGCTGGAATCTTTCAAATGAAATGGAATAAATCCCTTGTATTACTATGGGAAAAACTAACGCCATCTCTTGCCGCCTCGACTTACTCGGTAGTCAATCGTGTTCTAACGGTTTTTCGAGACGCGCACCTTAACTCAAGTTTTGATGTGCTAGAATTTTGTGCTGCTGAATTGAAAAATACAATTTTTCTCCCGTTCATTGATTGGGTGCTGATTGTAGAATGGGCAAGGGAAGGTGGGGGAAGGAACAATTAGGCTTCTTTAGAGCTGGCCACCGCCCAAATGAAGACATTCTCTTCTCTCTAAAGGTCCAAGGGTCAAATTAGGGGGTGGAGAGGGTGTCGATTGAGTAGAGAGTTTCAATTAACTCTTAAACTCTCTCTGACACAAAGATAACCAAGTTTTCAACAGTTTTTTAATTAAAATCCTCACTTTCTTTCTTTCTTTCTTCGCTATTAATTATAAAATACTCTCTTTTTTTTTCTTTCTCTTGTGTAAAAGACACATAACATTGGATATGTAAATAATTACAAATGTCAAATTATGTATTTCTCTCTTTTTTTTTTTTTAAATTACTTAGTATAATCTCATTTTTAGATATTAAAAAAAAATCCGGTGTGATGGTTGCACAGCACACAA
>JAKCPI010029907.1:0-11823 GCA_023213315.1 Euborellia annulipes | reverse complement strand
AAATTAATAAATCAATTATTTTTTAGATGCTCTTTAAAATGTATATTCTCATTTTGGGGTGAAATCTTCTGAAGACCACTTTACTCTTGTTCTTCATAGGAAAGATAGGTGAAATGCATAGGCGCCGGAACTGGGGGGGGGGGGCAGGGTATATGCTCCTTACACTAAAATTTTAGATTTCTATCAACTTTTGGAGTAAATACGTCACTCGGAAGTAGTACTTTACCTAATAAGTTTTTTCAGAAATTTCGAAATTTTCAATTTTTTTATCATATTGTGATAAATTACTCTATTTTAAAAAGTTTTTATTCTTAGACATTTTTTCAAAAACTGAATAGATTTTTAGTTATCGAAGGTAATTATTAAAATAATTTTTTTTTAATTGTTTGATATTTTTTTTTTTAAATTTGTTGAGTATAAAAAAAATAACTTTTAAATTTAATAGCTTCTCAGAAAAAAATCGAGGAAATTCAGGTTAAGCAAGGCTAAGAACTGCTGGACCGTGGATAGGTGACCCGCTGAGTGTTGAGTCTCTCACCAGCTGGAAGCCATTTTATTTAATTTCCCAAAAGTCAAATGATCTTAGAGGCCGAAATATAAATTGAAAATATAATTAACTTCAACACCCGTCTCAGGAAGAAAAATAAATAAATCCCACCTCAATAATCAATCAAAAGTTCGAATATATTTATTTCCTTTATTAAAATAATTTTTTCATATTCATTTTTTTTAAATTATTTAATTTGTTTTTTTCTTCTAATTTGATGAATATAAAAAAAAAATAACTTTATTTTTATTTCTGTCTTTAATAGGTTCTAAGAAAAGATGACGTCACGCGCATTGTTTGCAATCCGGTTCGTGTGCACCAAGGACGGTGACTCAGCATCTTTAAGCGACTCTCTCCATCTCACTCGCACTCATTACCTTCGCTCTCTTTCTATTCAAATGCTATTCTAGGGTCTTTTATAGACCATAATATTTGAATTTTTGCTTTTTCGAAGAGGGGGCGCCTTTTAGGCCCCCTCCCCTCCCCCTCCCCCTTTAAGTTGTCCCCTCCGTGATATTTATACTAATTTTATGAAATTTGTTTGATTAAATTAAAGATAAATTTCATTTTAACAAAAGGGTTTATAGAATGGACACCAGAGGCAGCACTTAGCCGGCGGTGCCTTGTAATTATGCACACCATTTGTTGGAAGGCTGTCTGTTTTTATTCAATTCCCCCCCCCAGAAGGCTCGTGGCTCCCCCCTCCAGAAAGCTCCCTGCCCCACGAAAAATTAAGAAAATATGGGGCTTTCCAGGCCCTCCGGAGAATAGCTGGTCCCATGGCCCCATGTAAATGTTTAAAAAAATAAAAACAGTTAAGAATAAAAAAAAAAGTGCAGGAGGTGGATTTGAACTCGCGAAGTTTCGTTACGTGAGAATGGAAAAAAATATTGATTGCATGAGGACGAATTAACCACTTGCGCCAAACTTTATTTAATTGCTCTGGGGAAATATAAGCCATATAAGAAACATGAAATAAAAGAAGTATTTAAAAAAATGTTAATATTCCACATATGATACATCATTTTTCATTAATTTTTATGCGGATTAATAATTTATAATCAAAATTCCCATTGGATGCATAGTTTTCAAATAATTCAATGGGCAAACGTCAGATTGTTTTTACCTTTATGTAATTAAACCAAAAACTCTATCTAACATATAATACATGTGATTAATTCTTGAATTCCCCCTGATTCCAGAGAACTAAAGCCCTTTTAATTATATTATCTAATTTGGGAGTTATTGGCGATCAAAGTTTAGCTTATTTTCGACCTTAATGACATCAACCTCAATTTTCATATTATCGAAAAAGCTTATTTAGCATTGTCTGATTAAAACCAAATTTTTACCAGAGATTTATAATTAAAAAATAAGTATTTTTCTAAAGTTTCATTGAGATTGGTAAAGAAATAAATAAAATATTGACTATTTTGTAAATTGAATTTTAGAATTCGGGATCCCGGATGGGTAAAGAGAGCGATCTATGAACCTGCTCTAGGCTTGCAACTGAGATCCCAAATTCTAAAACTCAATTTATAAAATAGTCAAAATTTTATTTATTTCTTTACCAATCTCAATGAAACTTTAGAAAAAACTCATTTTTTAATTATAAATCTCTGGTAAAAATTTGGTTTTAATCAGACAATGCTAAATAAGCTTTTTTCGAAAATATAGAAAATTGAGTGTTGATGTCATTAAGGGCGAAAATAAGCTTAACTTTGATCCCCAATAACTCCCAAATTAGACCATATAATTAAAAGGGCTTTAGTTCGCAACTTTCGATTACCGAAGGTAAGAGAAAGTTGTGTGCTGTGCTTGTCACTCCAGATTTTTTTTTGTAATTTTTCCTTTATAAATCATTTCATTTTTTTAAACTTTTTTTTTTACTAATAAGAATAAAAAAACTTTACAAATATATTATTTTAGAGATCATTCAAAATTTTAATAAGAAAAAATAAAGGAAAATATATTTATGTTAATTAAGGGATAATGTTATAAAGTTTCCTATCTCTCTTCTCTATCTTCAATGCTTTTGAGTTTTTAATCTGTTTGAAAATGGCAAATGGCGGACTGTTTATCCTTGCTCTAAATATTTCACAAATTATTTGAATTATTTTATTTGAAATTATTTAAAAATTGAAAGATTATTTTTAAATAACACACAATCAAAGTGAGTATTTGTCTATTTATATTATCTAGACATTTTTTGTAAATCATTTGATTAGATAACCTTTGATCATTTAAAATTAAAACCCAACTGAATTTTGAGGTTAGATTTTCATTATAATGTTTGGCATTTCATTTAAAAAAAATAATTTCTAAAAATATTTATTTAATGATTAATCAGAAAGAATTATAAAGCGAATAGAATTCTAATTTTAATTAGTGTTTATTATCTGTTATCATTCTAACACATTAACATAAACATTTTGAATATATTCATATAGTAAAATTGCCAATTTTTTACTAATTTAAATGTTGATTATATATTTCTACTAAAAATAACCCATTTTTTTTACTTTCTATATTTTTGAATTTAATTATTTAAACATGTCTTTATGAAAGAAACACTACTAAGAACAAAAAAAAAAAAAGTAATTATTAAGATTAAATTTTTTGGACCTCTTCAAAATCCTAGAATTTTCTGTGTACAGGTTTCAATATAAAATAAAATAGACATATATTCTGGAGGGAAGTTGCTGTTGATATCTCAACTTGGGAAAGAGCAAGTACAGGCAAGAAAGCCTTTGTATACCAAATGCCGAAGGAGACGTTTCGCACAAAATTTATTCGTCCATTTTAGTCCTTTTAGGCTTATATTTATTTCAGTCATGTTACACAAAAGTATGTGCATATGTACATTTTATTAAAAGTGTGAGTGTTTAAAACGTGAGAGTCTCTTCTTGAAGACCAATTACAACTTTGTGCCTGAATTAGATATAAGCCTATAAAGACTGAGGATGGACGAATAAATTTTGTCCGAAACATTTCCTTCCTGCATTTGGCATACAAAGACCTTTTCTTTGCTGCTCCTCTTCTTTGTCTTTACTATTCTTATAAATAAGCATATATAAAATTTTTTCTTTTAACAATTAATACGATATAAAGGTACTAGACTGCCTCTGGCACTGGTAAAAGTCACTTTATTATTACTATATATTCTCATTAAATGCCTTTTGGATGTATTGTATATTAATTGCATGTTTTCATTATTATATATTAATCCATCTTTAACAATACGAGGCGGAAGGAGCGGGCAGCCAGGTAGTTAAAGTTGAAATTCACTATTTAGGAAATAGAGAGTTTCATTTCGTGGAGACGAACTTCCTGGCTGCCCGCTCCTTCCGCCTCTTATTGTTTCAAATACAACAGCCTCTTTATTCCATCTTTATTTATTCTATACAATTTCTTATATGTATATTTTTAATTTCTTTATATTATTTTTAAAATAAAGTAGAGATAAGATATAACTAATAAAAGTTTTTATTTTTTAGAGAGGAAAAATATGGCAGATTATGCCAGTATTTTAAGGCGTAAGGAACCAGCTGTCTCGTCCGATTCAGCTGGTACTGAAGAAGAACTCCTTGTATTTGGTTATTCATGTAAATTATTTCGGGACGATGAGAAGGCTCTTTATATTGACCAAGGGAAACATTTGATCCCTTGGATGGGAGATGAAACATTAAAAATTGATCGTTATGACGGCCGAGGCACTTTATCTGATTTGAAAGCTCATGAAGCTCAACCAGGATTGTCAACTGATGACAATCTTACTGAAGCTGAAAGAAAAGTCGAACTCCTCTGCAATGAGGAAAGGTATCGAGCTCTTCATTGTAATGAAGACGAAGAAGCTTTGTATCAAGGTATATCAAATGATAGATTCATATTAAGAGGAGAAATTAATAAATTGTTTGTAAAATTTTTTTTTAGAGGAGGAATTGAAGCGACTTCATCGCGCACTAGAAACCAAAGCTTCATATGGTCAGGTTGCCTTTGATTACGATGCGCCTTCGACAGCATCAACACCAAAGGACCCCCCTGGAGGCGATGCACCAAATGCTACATCAACATCTACATCAGCCCCAGCAGCCAATGAAGAATCTTCAGGAGATGAACCTTTCGTTCCTCCACCAGAACTTAACTTGCCAGAAAATATGGTTTTGGTAAGAATTCACAAATCTTTTCTAATATGTGAATTATATTTGAGTATTTTTACTCATTTGAATTAATTGAAATGTATAATATAAGGCAACATTTTGCTTCCCGGCTCTCTTTTATGTCAGAATTTTGCAGAAGCTCAAAACATATGTCTAAAATTGGAACGTTTTCACGACGCCACTAGTCTCTAACAGAGCCGCGACTCACAGTTTGTGAACTGCAACTGAGATATAGAAAAAGATACGGATTACTAATCCTTGCTTGGAATCAAGCGCCGAAAAAAAATTTTCCCTCCTTATAACACCTACCAGAGACTTTAGAGGGATGGGAAATGCATCACGGAGAGTTAGGGGGCATTCGATTGCAATGAATTTCTACTGAACAAAACTCTTCCATAAGTTTGAAACTTTGTTCACTAGACATATCCTTCAAAATATCCCCAACTTTCTATATATCTTTTTGACTACATAATTCTCAAGTCACATTTTGACATCAAATCCATAAAATTATATTATCCGACTGAAAAAAATTTTAAGTTAAAAGAGATAATTTTTTCTGTTAATTTTTTACTAATACTGTTATTAAATTTATTTATCTTTTTCAGCCTGATACAAATAAATTGAATGCAATCATTGTAAAGACGGCGTTATTTATCGCCGAACAGGGAGCGCAAATGGAAATTATTTTAAAAACAAAACAATCTTCAAATCCTCAATTTGCATTCCTCTCATATGGAACTCCATTACATCCCTATTATAAACTTCTCGTAAAGAAAATCAAACACGAAGATTGGCGACCATCACTTAATAGTAACAATGCAAATAATGCCTCAACTAATACGCCAGACTCAAAAGAAGAAGGTAACATAATATTATATTTAAATAGATAAGGTTCTTTATTTGTTTTTTAATCAAATGTTTATAGATTACTTGCCTAAAATAAAATTGTTTCTTTTTTTTTTAGATGCAAATGAAGATGACGACGACGACGACAGTAGTTATCTACATCCAAGTTTAGACCCAAATAATAAAAATTCAGAAACGGTAGGCGTCTCAACATAACTCATCATTTATTTATATTAACACTCCAACAAATTATTAATTGTGATAATAGCTATTTAAAAATAAAAATCAAAATTTAATTTAATATGGAGCCCATTTTTTTAAATATAAATATTTTTTTTTCTTTTAATACGTTTTTTAAACAGTTTTCCAGCAAATTCACAATTTTTGTTTTACGCATGAAAAAAAACTGACTCTAACATGCATACATTAAAAATATAAGAGTAAAACAATTTGTAATAATTAATTAAGAAGGGTTTTTTAGTGACCCGAAAGTTTAGATTTTTTGAGTTGAAATTCTTCTCAAAAGACTGAATGTCTATTGAAATTTCATTTTTTTTTTGCGAATTTTAACTAATAAGAAGAAAATGTATTTTTAATATCCATTTGATGTTTAAATTTCCAAGACCCGTCTCTCCATTGCCTGTTAATAGTTAAATTAGCTTGTAGAGGAAATTATTGATAAATTAATTAATACTTAAAAGAAGAATGATTTATTGGTCTATTAAGAGCACATTTCGAAAACAATTTATTGAGTCCCTCTGATCACATTCTCAGAGACTTGATCGAGTGTTTTTTCACAAAAAGAAATCAGGTTTTTTTTTTCGAACCAAAAGCTATAGCTCATTCACTTTTGACTCACATTTGAGCGAGAAGAATTAAAAAAACTCTACCAGATAAATAAAATTGTTAGAATAAGATTAAAAAAAAAAAAAAAAAAATTTAAATAAGGCAGTATTGAAAAAAATACAAAAGTCAATTTTCTTAAAAGTCCAAAGTTAATATTTTATTAAAATTAGTTTTATGCGGATCCAAGAAATCTTGATTTAATTCAAAAATAGGTGACTGTCCACATGAAAAGGTACCAAATCCTCATCGGGGTCAAAATTGAGTTTTTATGCTTTCTGTACAGAACACATCCTGCTTTGTCCGTTTTCTCTTATCTCACCTTTGTCTTGTTTTTTCATATAAAATACATCGATTCTAATGAAATGAATATTTCATCATATAAGATAAAGTACTAGAGAATCGGAATCAGTAATAAAAAAAAAAAATCGATTTTTTTGAACTTTTTTACTAAATCGGCTCTCCTGAATATTTAGCCCAGTGAAGATTTGGTACCTTTTCATGTGGACGGTCACATATACAGGGTGTCCGGAAATAACATGTACCTAGAAAAGGAGATGATTGTACATGAAAAAATAAGACGCTTCGTTTTTAAGTTACAGGGGGGTCACAGTTGAATTTTTGTTTTTTTTTTTTGTTTTTTGCTAATATCTCGAGAACCGTTTGAGATACAATGTTTAGCTTCTGTACACGATTTATGTTCATTATTCCTCTTGTTTTTATGTGTATAGTAAAACATGCTAAACATTGTATCTCAAACGGTTCTCGAGATATTAGCAAAAAACAAAAATTCAACTTTGACCCCCTGTATTTTGAAAACGAAGCGTCTGGGCATATTAAGTTTATAGGGAAAAAAAGTCTTATTTTTTCATGTACAATCATCTCTTTTTCTAGGTACAAAGGTATAAATAAAACATTAAAAGGGTTTTTTTTATGCAAACATAATTCGTTAAAATTAACTATTCCAAGTAAGTAATTATACACTTGAAATATTTCAAGAGGATTGATGGTTCGGAGGGAGAGGGGGGGGGGTATACCAATATTTCACTTTATAATTTTTATTTTATTTTTATTTTACAGGCTCCTATGCCTTGGCAGCCTCCGATATCATCGCTCCCTCCTAGTCTCTATAAGCCTTCAGCGAATTGTTCATATTCAATGCTTGTACATAAGATCAAAGACAAACAACAACAACAACAGCCTACAGCTACCTCGACCGAAATTACCAGTTTAGGGGAAACGCAGACATTTATTTATGAAACACAACCAAAAGAACCTGTCGTCATTTCTGCTGGACCAATCATTTATAGGTATTTATTTCATTTTTCTTACAATTGTGTAAGAAAGATTAATTATTTCGGTTTCTACTAGAGCTATTTTATTTTCAAACTCTGAATAAAGTGTGAATCACACCAAGATTGTGATATTTGTCATATCGGTGGACGACTTTTCTAATCATTCATAGAAAGTTGCCTTTACGGCTCCTAGTTCTTGCTGAGAATAAGTTGAGTAGAGAGAAACCCAACAAGTTCTTATTCAGTTTCATTGTCAAGTGTCCATCCATAGTCGCCCGAGGACTATATTTTACAGAATAAAGGTCCGTTTATATCAATAGACATCGAGCGTGTCAGACCCGTGCCTTGGCAGACAAAATAATATTATTCTATACAGTGTTAATGTTATAACTCGTCGCGGAGAATTTTATCTGAGATATTTCGGCCAACAACAAAGAAGAAGGTTTAGCCATAGGGCCGGGGCGCAGGTGACAGAAACTGTCCTTCACGTTTTGAGATTCGAAGTAAAGCAGCTCAGTTCTCAGCGGAACTGACAGAAACTGTCACTTTAGACCTAGTTTTTTTTTCGACAAAACTCCGCTCTAATGTATTTTGGATAACAGTGAGACATTTCGTTCTTCTCTGCGCTAGATGAATCGAGTGATAGCCAAATGTGTGCCTTAGGATAAATAAGCACATTATAAAGATTCGGAAAAATTTCAATTTTTTTTTTCTAATTTTATTATTAAAATAACTCACTTAATATTTATCATATAAATAATTATAAATACTGAAAGACTATATAAAAGACATTTATTTTTTTTTCAGTCGCTTTGATGATCCGTCTCGGATGGCGCCTATCCCCCACCGACTGCCCACAAAAGATGAACACCTAATTATCGACAAAATGGCAAGTTATGTTGCCAAAAATGGGCGTGATTTTGAAACGGTGGTAAGATCGAAAGGCGATCCTCGTTTTTCATTTCTTGACTTCCGACATCCGCATCACGTCTATTATCGGCAACGTTTGGTGCAATGTGAACTTCGTGAAGCTCAAGCTCAGTTTAACGCAGAAGCTGATCGGATGTCGACTAATTCGGTGAATGGTGAAATTAAAACTCGACTCCCTATGTCTACAACAACCACGCTTACAACAACAACAACAACAACCACCAGCACAACAAAAACAACCACCATTTCAACAACAACAACAACAACATCAACCTCATCTTCTACTACCTCTAGTCAATTGAATAAGAAAAAATCGAAACCTGGTATATCTATTAATTATATTTTTTTTTTCAATTAAATACATGAGACTCTTAAAATCTAAATCAACCATAATTATGTTAATATAAAACGTTTTTTTTTCTATTTTCTAGCTCCCGTATCATTTTCAATTAAAAAACCTAAAGAGGGTGAAGCTATTTTGGAGAAAACTTCAGCATTGCCAAACGAGGAGAGTTCTGAAGATGAAGAGTCTTCATTAAATAATAATCATAGCTCAACAACCCTCTCATCAACAACAACAATAACAACAGCAACAACAAATAGTGCATCTTTAAATTCGCCTCTTACTCTGACCACATCAACAACAACTGCCATTTCAAGCAATATTTTATCTAATAAAAACATATCATCTTCAACAGCAAATTCAACTACGGAAAAAGAAAAAATTAGGGTAAATATCTATATATACACTATATCTTCTTTAATTCTTACACAGTCCTAAATAGATTCATTTAAAACTGAAGACTAACAAAGGGGCCTCTTGAAAAATTAATCTTTGCGGCTTAATGAGAAGGGTGAATAAATAAATCCGGAGCTGATGTTCAGGCAATTTATTCGGATTAGTACCCTCTGCTATAGGTCAACGTTTCGGGGCCCAAACGGCTCTTTCTTCAGGACCATGCGGTGTCGAGAAAACAATTAGCCCTAAATTTTGTCATAAATGCTGTGGTTACTTTCGCTACATCACATGTGGCCAAGGCAATGGTGCCAAATTAAGAATGATGATTTCTTGCTGCTTAAGTTACATTTAATCTTGAAATTGACGTACATAGACCAAGGTTTTTGTCATATGAAGTCCTCAATTTTCGACGAAATGTCTTTTCCGGGATACAACAGGTTGAGGTATTCTGACGAATTCCCAAACCCAAAATGTATTTTGTTGTTGAACAATATAGACATCAACATCGAAACTAGATTCTGCCAAGAATTTACTATGATCCTTTGCAGTATCGTATTAATGGAGGGACCTCTTTAAAAGAGCGATATTCTATTTGGGACACACATTCTTGTATCTGAGCTTTTTTAAACTAAATTTATGGAATTGAAACGAGCAAGTACAGGTGCAGCAAATAAAGAGAGCCTTTGGATGCCAAATGCCGAAAAGGAGACGTTTCGGACAAAATTTTATTCGTCCATCCTCAGTCCTCGTTGGCTTATAAACTAATTAGGCACAAAGTTGTCATTGTTCATTCAAAAACAGGCGAGTGTCAATGTTTCGTGAGAGTCTATAAGATAATCGTGCAGCAACAACAATGACAACTTTGTGCCTGATTAGTTTATAAGCCAACGAGGACTGAGGATGGACGAATAAAATTCTTCTTTACTCTTTCAAAATTGTCCCAGAGTTGGTCGTATGAGAATGATCTCATTTAACAAGTATTTTGCACCAACTCGCCAGCACATGATGTACAGTGAGGGACATTATTAAGTCCCACCCATGCGTTTTCTACTTGTGATTATTTCATTGTTTTTATAAAAAAAAATGAAAATCTTTATTGAAAATTTTCTAGGTTTGAACAATTAAAGTTTCCTTTAAAAAATATATATATATTTTTTTTTTAAACAATGAAATAATCACAAGTAGAAAACGCATGGGTAGGACTTAATATTGTCCCTCACTGTACATAAATTTAAATATATTGTCCAAACGACCATCTCCGGGACATTAACAATTGTGAAAGACTAAAGATGGGTAAATAAAATTAACCTAAACATCTCATTGAATTGTAAAAGGCTTTTTATTTTTGGCTGCACCTGTTCCTTCTCTTGTTTATAGAAAAACAGCCACTGACGTCATTGATTTAACTAATGAAAATACATCTAAAAATATTTTTTGTCTTTTTCTTCTCAAATACATAGGGCTGCTTTGATCTATTCTTAAACCATTCTGGTGAGCTTTCAATTAAATTAATTATAATAATTAATGGAGTTATTTATATTTTCAGCAAACATCTTCACCGAATTGTGATAAACCTCAATCTTTAGAGGTTATTGATCTCACTGAAGATTCTATTGATGAAAGACAAAGAATAGGTAATTATTCAATTCTTATTTATCTCGGTTCCTGGGCAGGGGCGTAGCTAGGCCTGTGCAGCCGCGGTTTGGGGCCCCCGGCTAAATAAAAAAAAAAACTATTTTGTTTAATGGCTGTTGTTTATTGGGTTGGGAATTATGGAAAAGCTGGGAAAAGTTAATTTTTGGTTAAAAGTGGGGTCTAAACAGTGATTTCAAGGTCATTATTTGTAAAATTTTGACCCCAGACCCCCCCCCCCCAGTTGCACACTTCGCTGGTGCCTCATTTTCTTATTTTGCACCGGGGCCTCCGCCCCTGTTCCTGGGTGAAACTTGTTGTGCTATGGGCTCACGGATTCCCTTGAAGGCCAGTTCTAAATTGACTCAGGAGCAGAGAAATAAATAAATTTAAAAAATCTATCTGATTTAAAAGAAAGACAAGGCGGTGGGTGAATTTTGTTTTATAATCCCAATCGTATTTTATTTATAAATTGATAACATTTCGCAACTCTCTGGTCTAAATTGAAGTTTTTTTATTTTTTTTTTTATAAAAAAAAACACTCACACTTTCCCTCATTCACACTACACTAAGCTCAAGGGCCTAAATTGAAGTTAAACAACAAAACTCAACATTGCCTGCCTTAGAGATTCTTTCCTTGACTGACCTCTGACAACATAATTCTGTTTTATAATTTCTCTTTTTATAACATAAATTTACTAAAATAATTTGGTTCAAATGGAGATTGTAGATTAAGAAACTAGTGGTACAATTGTAGTACTTGCATTGTTAAAATTTTAATGTAAATTTGACCGAAAAAGGTCTAAATTACATAGTCCCCCCTCCCCCCTT
>JAKCPI010029906.1:0-17608 GCA_023213315.1 Euborellia annulipes | reverse complement strand
GGCATATACTATGAAATTGCATTTGTCAAACGTACTAATGGCGGAGGTGCTAGTTAAACTGGAGTGTCCGTAGTGTAAGGAGTGATCCCCACCCCCACCTCTCTTCAATATAGCAGGCCATTCAGAAAGTTCGTAGTGAGAACAAAAGTATACAGGGCCGGCCTGAGAGGAAATTGATGTGTATGCAAGAATGAACTGTGGCGTCCCTTACAATGAGAGTTGTTACGTAAAACATATTGAACCAGATTTTTTAAGCCTTTATCAGGTCTATTCTCAAAAAACAGGCGTTAAAATTTAAAATAAACAAATGGGTGTTAAAAAGTAAAGTAAAAACAATCAGCGTTAAAAAATGCTATTCAAAATCAAATCTATTCTGTAAACAAAAACTTTAAAGCCAAAACGGTAACATTTAGTAAATAAAGTTAAAAATTAGGTAAATAGGGTAATCTGGTGTGACTGGTCGCACAGCACACAATTCTTTCGTTATTATCGGTAATTTAAAGGTGCATTCTGTACTTATTTAGCCAGAATAAATATACAAATCAAATTTTTAAGTATTAGTTTTTAAAATTTTATATTAAAAACACAATTTTTTCCCCAAAAAAATATTTTTCTCAAATCTCAGGGGGGTAATAACCCTCTTTACCCCCCCCATTGTATCCGCCCTTGTTTGAAGTACACTTTACTGATGTAGTATTTTAGATTTTTCAAATTCACTTTCCAGCTCTTCCTTCCATAGAGCCAATATTATAATTCCTATGGGGATTTGCATGTTAATTTCGATTCAACAGGAGGTCCCATTTGGAACTTTTTACACATTTAAAAAAATTATTTCCAATTCTTATGAAATTTTGTATTTATTTAGGATTCTCTATTGTGTATAAAATATCCAAATATGAGATTAAAATTTTGAAAAATAACCATAGTTTATTTCAAGCAGTCAACATTTAAAATACACAGAATCTATGGAAATTTTGAATCAATTGACTTTTTTTTACTTATGAAATGCAAGTGGTCAAGTTAACCCAGGTGTTATAGAGGCTTAAATGTCTCGACACAAAAAATCTGGAATAGACAGCACGGTACACAACTTTCTCTTGCCGAAGGGTATAGAGAAAGTTGTGTGCTGTGCGATTGATCTACCAGATTTCTCCTCTTGTTCTAAATCATTCAGGAAAAAATCCAACTTTTTTATTATATAAAAGTAAATAACTTTTGGCTTTTAATGGCTTTTTTTTTGAAAACGATGACTGATGAAAGGTTCTATAGAATTCTAATGGAGGCACTGATTTTATTTTTTATCTCGAAATCTGAATAAAAGTTTTCTTAAAGATATATGCGTTAATATTGGGCTATTGATATATATTCGTATTTTTTTATATTTCTTCAAGATATTTATCGGAGAAAAACCTTTTAAGGACCCATATTAGGGGAGTTTAAGATAGCTCAAATTGCGTTTTGTCCCCTTGTCGATTGGGGGTGAAAGGGCGGCGCCCTCGAGCTGCATTTTCCCTCCCCCAATCAAGGAGTACATATTGGTTGACAAAGGAGCCAATCCGTACCGAGAGAGGCGTTATTGGTAGTGTGCATGTTGTTCTACTCGAATATGACCTGTCTGGGGCTGCATGCTTGACTGCATAAGCAGCGTCATCATCGTGATTCCCTAAGGCTTCTGATTAGTCCAGTTTTCTTGGATTTTAGCAGCCCTCTAAGTCAAAAGGGCTTAACTTGGCCGATGGCATTGTTTTTATCGGGACACTCACTAGTCTCAGAGGTCTCGTAAAGCTCTCGAGAGATAGGAGAGGTTGAATAGTGATTGGATGCTGGATCTGGACCAATCTTAATCAAATTGCAGACGGAAGAAGCCCTACTCCCGTCATGACTCACTCGCATAGGAGAATAAATTAAATTCAAACATCTAAATTTTATTTCCAAAAAAAAAAAAAACTCTTGACATTTTCTTGCAATCATCCAGTATCCAATATTGGCTTATAATAAAAGACAAACAAAATTTGATTAAAAATCTGGTGTGACGGTCGCACAGCACACAACTTTCTCTTACCTTCGGTAATTGAAAGTTGTGTTTTGTGCTTGCGTTTGCTTTGTTGTTGTTGACAGACTTGAGGGGCCCCGGGGCTACTTAAAAATACGGCCCCCACCCTAAAAAGTTTTTTTTTCTAGTTTATAAAAGGCTTATAGTGGCCCAATTTTTTACAGTTTTTTGACACAATTTTTTAAAAAGTTATATAGGCTTATAATATTTATTCAAATAAAAAAGTTATTTACAAAGTCAAAATTCCCTAAACAGAGGTTACCATAATTTATTGAGGCCGGACGGATTGACGACTTCTAGGAGGGTCTGGGAAAATTTTTTGAAAATTAGTCACTGAAATCTGCATTTTTAGCTATCCTGAGACGTGAAAATATTATCAAACTTACAAGTTAGCTTAATTTATAAGCATTTTAAATTTTAAGAAAAAGTATTATCCTAAGGTGCGACGCGGACTAAAATTCCCCAATTTGCTCACGCTTTCAGTTCATATTAGTAAAATCCGGACATTTCTCAGATCCGGACGTCCGAACAGTGCACGCGTGTTCCAAATCCGGACTTATGGTAACCCTACCTAAACAGAAATAATAAAAATAATAATAGGTACCCAATACCTCTTTTTTAGTTTTTTTAAATGATGGAGTCAGGGGAAAAAACAAGACGATTGCAGCCAAATATTCTTTTATTTCAATTCTCGCCCAGACGGCTGACGTTAAGCCAGTCGGCTCAGAAGATGACCAGACCTCGGGCCGAAACGTCAGCCGTCAGGGCGAGAATTGAAATAAAAGAATATTTGGCTTCAATCGCCTTGTTTTTTTTTTCCTGACTCCATCATCATTAAGCCTACAGCCACTTTATCGATTGAGTTTTTATAAAAATTACTCTCCCTCTCGCCTTGAGTGATGCAAAATTGTCAATTATGGATTCCAAGTCAGCTTTCCTCGTTTGTTTCCACAGCTAGAACACCCAGACTTAATTAACTGTTTAGAAGATCAAGGAAATGATTTTTTGAATTATAATTTTTACCCTCTTATTAATATAATTTTTTTGTGGTTCAAGGGCCCAGGCTCCCTCAGAAAAAAAATTTTAAGAAAATGATTTTTTTTTTTATTGTATTAATTTATGTACAAAAAAGTGGGAAATGCCCTAAGGCTATCCCGTAAATAAAAAAAAAAAAAAAAAAAAAAAAAAAAAAAAAAAAAAAAAAAAAAAAAAAATTTTTTTATTGAAATTTTAACCATATTATTTTTTTATTAGAATTCAAAATTTGAAGCACAAAAGGCCCTCGGGCGGCCCGGGACACCGGGGATATAGCCCCTCCCGCCCCCCCCCCCCCCCCGTCTGTAGCCCTGGTTGTTGTTGTGTTTCTTTTAGACTTAAGAAAGTTGTTTTTTTTTTCATTAACAACATATTTATCCTCTAACCAAAATAGGGCATACATTTTATATAAAAAATTATTTTGCAGATCTTTTCTTATCAAACTAAACATCTTCCAAGCCAATAAAGAAAAATTTTCATATCAGTCAGTTTGAATTATATTACGAAATTCCTTTATTTTTTTTTTCAAAGCAACATATCAATTCCCTTTTTTTTTCCTTTATTCTTCAAAATCCATTTTCACTGAGATTTCTTTTTACTTAAAAATGAAATAAAATTCTTAAATATGATCAACGAGAGCCTCGCTGTCTTGTTCAATTTTAAATTTTATTAAATTTCAAAAAAATATAAAGTTTTTATTTTTTTGATGTAGTTTTTTTCTTTGCGTGATTATTACGTCATAGGTGGAATGAAATTGCATTGTGATTCTAAAAAAGAGAGAGAGATACTTATTTAGATTCAATATTTTATATATATTTGATGTGAAAAATGGGCTTTAATATAAGATCAAAGCAAAAGAGAAGAGATTGAAAGAAATCAAAAACAAATTTTCAAAGTAAAAAAAAAATGAAATTTCTACGACATGTCATATCATTTTTTTATTTCATTTATTTTTTACTTTTTTTTATTTCATTTCTACGTATTTCACTTTATGAAAATTAGAAATTAAATCTTTCTTTGACTCCAATAGATGGCTTGTTTTTAGAACAGAAGACCAATTCATGTGTGTCTGATTAATTATTAAAGCGATAGCGTATTATTAGCCTACTCTTTTTTATAAGGGCTCCTGAATATTAGGGATGGAAAAGGCGCTCAAAATGAAAGTTCTTCTTAGTCGACTTTTTGACTTTCAAGCCGACTTTTTAACTTGCTCTTAGGAGATACTCAGTAAATACTAAGGGGGTTCAGGAGCGACGTCTACTTTAAAAAAACTAGACTATTATAAGGGATTTTTCAAAGCGGTTTTTTTTTAATGAATTAAATTCATAAGAGAGTATTGGGACATCGAACTATAATTTTTTTAATGACTTATTAAAAAATTAAGGAAATAAATTTTTTTGTTATCAAGCAAAAACAAAAAACCAATCTGTCCCAATAATCTTTAATTTTTTTTTTAATTTAAAAATGAATTTATTGTTATTATTAATCACATATTAATTAAGAAATTTTTAAAAGAAGCTTAGATGATTTATTTAAAAACCAATTGTCAAATTAGTTCAGCATTCTTGCAATAGATGGCAGGCTAGTCTAACAGCCGATATAGTATTAGCCTATACCTATATATTTTTAGGCTTTTATAAAAGATACATAATATATAATAACATTTATAAAGTATTTATTGTTAAAAGATCAATGAAAATCAACCAAATGCATTAAATATTATTAGCTACCATTCTGACATTTCTTGGCAAATTTTTGAATTACTTGATTTTTTGGGCATACTTTTTATGACACACTACGCCATCTTATAGGGAAAAACATGTGTGACACCTTCGCTCCCGAGCCCCCTTAAATATATTTATTTATTTATAATTTAAGCAGTGGCGTAACGTACGCCCCCGCAAACCCCGCAATGCGGGGGCCCCGGACTTTGGGGGCCCACGGGGCCGGGCCGGGCTAAAAATCTGTAGCTCGGATAAAAACGGAAAAATTTAGATAAAAAAAAAATAATGAAACATTTATCTTTGAGAGGGCTCAGGGCCGTCAGGGAGTCAAAAAACGGTAAAAAATTTAATGAAAATTTCTCTTTAAGAGGGCGGGGCCTCAGGGAGTCGAAAAAAAAATTAATTTCTCTTTGAGAGGGCCCGGGCCCTCAGGGTTCAGGGATATACGGTATTTAAAAAATATTTTTTGTATGGTCTAATAATGGGGCCCGAAATAAAGGTTTGCGGGGGGCCCAGCAAAAA
The DNA here is from genome assembly GCA_023213315.1 of Euborellia annulipes. Taxonomy (NCBI): domain Eukaryota; kingdom Metazoa; phylum Arthropoda; class Insecta; order Dermaptera; family Anisolabididae; genus Euborellia; species Euborellia annulipes. The sequence continues at coordinate 12,274 of JAKCPI010029906.1, read as the reverse complement.
AACGTTACGCTACTGAATTTAAGATTTATTAAGTATTTAAACATTTTATTGAATTCGACACACAAAAATCGTTTTTAATATTTTTATAAAATAATATTCTATCCAGAAATTGCACGTGATATGGCACCGAACATTAAAATAAAATATCAAAGTTGAGTATCAAAATAAAACATTAAAATTGAGGAATTAAGAATGCCACATATGTTCACTAACCGATCTTAGAAAGCGTGTTGATTGGTGTGTTATGTGTAGGTTTTAAAAGAAAGATGAAAGTCAATCAATGAAAACGTTACAAACTATATTACCATCGGATACTAACAAGTATTGTAAGAAAAAAGTCGAAATCGTCCTGTGAGAATCGATTCTAATCGACTTGAAAGAGTTTCGACTCGATTCTTAAAAAGTCGATTATTTTCAGTAAAAGATCGATTCGAAGAACTAAACTCAGAGTCGACTTTTCCATCCCTCCTTAATACTTTGCTTTTAATATTTATCTCGAAAATGTTATCTATATCCCCCATTGCCCTAATTTTTTTTTTTATCTTTTCATAAAATAAAACCCTAATTCGATTAGCTCCTACAATAAACGTCACGTGTATCGCGTAGTTTTTAAATAGCTATTTTGAATTTAATCAAGTTTTTAATTAATATTAATAACAACATTATCTTTACGAGAAAAATAATTTATTCTTTGTTTACTATAGATTCCTTTTTTATTTATTTTTTTAAGGATAAATAATAATATTATAACTTCACAAAGAATATTCGTAATAAGAAATTCCAAAGTTTATTGCTTACATTTACTACTTAATAATTTTTTTTTTTTTTTTTTTTGTTAATCTACATATTAAAATCAAAATATAGTTGTAGGAGACCCTAAAGATTTTATCAGACCGTCTGCTTGGCATTTTATTAGTTTTTATATTTTAAATGCATGAAAATATATTTTTATAAACTTGTTTTTATATGTGAGCAGAGGCGATATGGACCTCTTTGTTTGAAAGTCCCAATGGTCATCTCGATATGAGAAATGCGTATTATTTTCTTATGCCGGGTTGCAAGAACGTATTTAACGATTCGTTAAACGCTTTTGGTGCTCTAAACCTTCCGCTAAATAATTTTGGGTTGAACTTATTTAAAGGTGATTGGTTCGTAATTTCAACTAAACGTTGAAATTCGGACCTTTAAGCAATAAAGTATCCACTAACCTGATTTGTTCCATTGAAATAAAAAAGAATTTGGTAATAGAGAGCTGTCTTTTCTCTGGACCAATTGCATCTATCTATATATCTTAAGAGAAGGGAATTGTTAACGGTTCCTTTAAAGTTGCTCTAGCCACAGCCTATAATTTTAACGCCCAAAGCTAACAGACTGTTAGATATTTATAGAACACTTTTCTTGCAACCCGGCATTAATATTTCTTCAAATGGAAGATTTATTACAATTCTCTTTACCAAGATATTATAGGTTAGTTAGTAGTAATAAAAAGCAGTATTTTTATTCTTTTTCGCTTTATTTGCAGACTGGCTACTGCGCTAGCAAGAAGTTTCGGTGGGAATCAACCACAAAGAATATTCGTAATAAGAAATTCCAAAGTTTATTGCTTATGTTAAGAGTATGCCTAACATCAACAGCTGAAATTCGGCAGGATTTTTTTTTATATATTTGGAATCGATTTAGGACTAGCGTCAAAAAAAATTCCAAAAAGTTCAAAATAAGGACCATCCTAATATTCAAATTTATTTCCACTATATAATCGACGATTCAGAGGTCTAAACGTCTCCCTTCTTCAGAACTCGTTCAATGTTGTGGCTGATGTCGATTGCAAGAAAACGACCCTCCTTATGATGAGAAATAAAGATTGGGAAAGCCTGGTGGAGATAGTTAATTAAACGTCTGCTACACAATGGAAATACATTTGGCCTAAATATACATGGGCGTAACTAGGGGGGGGGGGAAAGGATGGCCCCTCTCTAACCAAATTCCCTAGTTACACCCATGTACATCCAACACAAGCGTTATTATTTAACTATCTACACCAGGCTTTCCTATCTTTATTAAGGAGACTCGGGAGCGAAGTAGTTACGCATGTTTTTCCCGCATAAGATGGCGTGGTGTGTCATAAAAAGCATGCCCAAAAAATCAAGTAATTCAAAAATTTGCCAAGAGATGGCAGAATGGTACCGGTAAATAATATTTAAAGCATTTGGTTGATTTTCATTGATCTTTTAACAATAAATACTTTATAAATGTTATTATATATTATGTATCTTTTATAAAAGCATAAAAATATATAAATATAGGCTAATACTATATCGGCTGTTAGACTAGCCTGCCATCTATTGCAAGAATGCTGAACTAATTTGACAGTTGGTTTTTAAATAAATCATCTAAGCTTATTTTAAAAATTTCTTAATTAATATGTGATTAATAATAACAATAAATTCATTTTTAAATTAAAAAAAAATTAAAGATTATTGGGGCAGATTGTTTTTTTGTATTTGCTTGATAACAAAAAAATTAATTACGATAATTTTTTAATAAGTCATTAAAATAATTATAGCTAGATGTCCCAATAATCTCTTATGAATTTAATTCATTTAAAAAAAAGCGGATTGAAAAATTCATTATAATAGTCTAGTTTTTTTTTAAAGTACGTTCAGACGTCGCTCCTGAACCCCCTTAATATTTATATACAACTATCCATTTATATATTTCGATGAGAAGTTATGATTCACCCTTTTTAAACTTTGTCTCCTTTGAGATAATAAAATTGTTTCCTTTTGTCCCCCCCCCCCCCTCTTTCTTTCTCCTATTATAATTTTATGACTCAATTCCTTTTTGTCTGATTGTCTTATCCACTTGTGAAGAAGTCAGTAAATAGCTAGTTTCTTATTTAAAGTAATTGGGCATTTTCTATTTCAAGTTGATTCTTTAACTCTTTTAACAACAACAACAACACAAACAAAATCCCCCCCCCCCCTTCCTTTATCCTTTAACATAAATACAAAACGCGGAAATATAAAAAACTAATGAACCGAACGGAACATTTATAGCTTCCCCCTCCCCTAATAATAAAATATCAAATCAATTGTATTTTCTGTAGTTAAAACTAAATAGAAAATAAATGCAGGGGAGAATATCCATTTGGATGCGTTCAATCTGTTTAAAAACAAATCCAAAACCACCAAACAAATTGTTTCTCTCTATCTACGGTAGCAGGGAAGGGAAATAAAAATTCATAAATCAGGATATTTTTTTTTTTGTCGTTATATCGACTCTAGAAGCAAAAGCTTTGAAAATTTTATATCAAAGGGAAAATAATAATAATAAAAAAAAATTGAATACATGTTTGGTGATTATTATCGGGGTTAAAAATCGGATCTAAATGACCTCAGAAAAAGAGTGGAAATTTAGTTGGCATTTTTTTTCATTTATTTTGTTTTTTCCTTTCTGAAGAAAATCCAAATTCGATCGGAACGTCAACAATAAAAGGATAAAATAAATGAAAAAAAATACTAGCTGCAAAATTTCCAAAAAGAATGTTAATAGGATCACACTTTTTATTTTTCTTTCCTATGTATATTTGGTATCCAAATGCCCTCGGGGCTTGGTGTAGGGGTTAGCGTGCAAAACTCGTATTCCAAGAGTCGCGGGTTCGGTCAACAGACAGTCCGATGATTTTATTTAAGGCATGTGGATACCAAATGGCTTAAATAGAAATGCCTGGACCCCCAATAGACATATTAAACATACGATATAAAGTCTTAAATGGCCGAAAAGACTGTGTGAATGTGAGTGAGAAAAAGTGTGTGGTATGCAAATGGCTTAAATAAAATCATAGATTGCCTGGGATCCGAACCCGCGACCCTCGGTATACAAGGCACGCGCGCTACCAACTACCCCAAGCCCGAGGGCCTGTAGTTCTTTAATTTTCCAAAAATCATTCATTCGTGCAAATCGGATAAAATATGTTTTTTCGTTCAGGAATCGGAAAAATTGTATTAGGGGTGTCCAACGTTAAAAAAAAAAAAAAACTAAAAATTCGATTTTTTTAAACTTTAGAGCCATTTGAGGCACCACTAAATGCATTTATTTACCTTAGATTGTACTTAAACTTGAATATTTCTATGTATTTTAATTATCTGCATTTATTTAAGCCATTTGATACCAAATGGCTTTGATAAGAATGCCTGGACCCCCAATATGTATATCAATTAAACAACGGTTATCGTCAAAGTCTTAAATTAAATTGACTTCGCAGCTTCTTAGACCAAGACGGATGATCGGTCAAAAAAATTATAAAAACGTTGTTTATATTTGAAATTTAGTTATTATTGGTCAACTGCCTTGTACAAGTATCAGTTTCGATGCATTCATCATCATTCAGGACCTACAATTTAATAATACTAGAAGAAGTATAGAAATCAAAGCCTTATATGGCCTGAGTTGCCGAGAAGACCGTGTGAATGTGTGTGTGGTGGAGTGTGAATGAGAAAAAAGAGTTTTATAAAAAAAACTTTTATAAAAAAAGCACAGTACACAACTTTCAATTAGCAAAGATAAGAGAAAATTGTGTGCTGTGCGACAAGTCACACCAGAATTTTACTTTTTTTTTTATACTGATTCCTTTTACTTTTATTTTTGTATTGATCACTCGGTCGATTCTAATTAATCCGGATAATTAGGATTCTACTATAAAAGCTAGACGTATAAACAAGTGATTTCTTTAAATTATTATCCAATTAGCAGCCAACTTCAAAACACCATACTCTATTAGATGTATGAATGTAAACACACACACAATGGTCAGGATTATTCGTCTTCATTACGTCGAATTGTCGAGAGTCAAGAGTGTCTGTCTGACTGTCATCATCTGCGTCAAACGATATAATTTATTGGCGCCATTGCTACGCCAACATGATGATGATCCGTCCCCCACACACTTCAATTCGCGATTAATTGTCATCTCAGATTTATTTGCTACTAATGGCAAAGAAAGAGAGAGGCTTTTCTCTTTCACCACTTTTTATCATGGTTAGAAGAATTTAGATTTTCTATATATCATTTTTTTTTTCTTGTTCAAAGAAAAAAAAAAACAAGGAGAGTTATTTAAGATTAATGAATGCTTGGGAGAAAACAAACAGCCTCAACACAAATCTAAAACTAAAGATGTTGTGACTTTATATATAAAAGCTGTTCCAAAATTACGAGTCAAAAATTCCAAAAGAAAGGAAGACCGTCAAGTTTGAGGAATCCAAATGAAATATTCTACTCTTAATGTTTCGCAGACTAACAACCAAATCTTCAGGATCTTGAAATGCCACAAATGTGATATTAATTTTAGTCTCAGGACCATCGAACGAAAAATAAATAATTTTGCGTATTATCCGTTTATTTGTAAATAATTCGATCCTAGTGAGATCAAGGGCGGATCCAGAGGTGTTTCTCGGGGAAGGGGGTAATCTGGTGTGACTGATCGCACATCACACAATCTTTTCTTAATTTTGCTAATTTAAAGGCGCATTCTGTACTTGTTTGCCAGAATATAAATACAAATCAAATTTTTAAGTATTAATTTTTAAAATTTTACATTAAAAATAAATTTAAAAAAAAAAGTATTTTTCAAATCTCGGAGGGGGGGGGTAATTACCTCCTTTACCCCCCCCCCCTTGTATCCGCCCTTGAGCGAGATGGAATCATCCTCACTATATAGCTGAGCATTCCATGAATGCAATTTCTCTGCAGATTATATGGAATGCTCAGCTATTTTGTCATATTGGATGGGAGAATGTAACGATTTGCAAAACATCTGTTGCTTGTACTGAGGGTGATTCTACCGGGTGGGTCAATAGTGCGTGGACGGAAGATTGTGGGCTTATTAAAGGACAATTTTGAAGTTTCTCGATGGTGCATAATGTGGGGCCTTTAGGGCTACAAATTAAAAATATTTTTGTTCCAATTGCGCCTCATATACAGGGTGACTCAGATCAAAGTTATGTTTTTTTAAATGGAACGCCCTGTATATGAGGTGCAATTGGAACAAAAATATTTTAAATTTGTAGCCCTAAAGGCCCCACATTATGCACGATCAACAAACTTTGAAAATGTCCTTTGATAAGCCCACAATCTTCCGTCCACGCACTATTGGCCCACCCGGTATATCACTGGGATTGAAATATCTACAAATAAACGGATAATACGCAAAATTATTTATTTTAGGCCGATGTCCTTATAATAAAATTTAAACAAAATCGTTGGAGCCAATTTTGAGAAAATCGAAAAAAAACTAAAAAAGTACATCAGTAAACTAGTAGCTACTCTTTGGCTGATTTTGATTAAAAGCTTATTTTCAAGCTCCCGGGGGGGGGTGTTTAACTTAAATACAAAATTTCAATCTGCTAGTTCTTTTCGTTCTTGATATATTTTGTTCACAGACAGACCATGTCGCGAAATCCACTTTTTTGGATTCAGGGGACCTTATCGACATTTTTGACATGAATCCAATATTTTCTCTATATATATTTCATAATTGAGTAAGAGAAAGTAAAAAAAATTATAAATTTTTTATATTTTTTATTCCACTTTTTTCCTATACCTAAATAATCTATACAGTATATAATAATAACGGGGTGTTTGTCTGTCTGTCCGTCCGGCCGTCTGTCCGCCTGTCATGCTCTGTTTGACCAACTGTTTGGTGACCCCGAGTGGAACGCCCACCAGTAGCCATCGGTACTTGTATTTAAAAATTATACGAATAAATAAATAACCCCTAAATGGCCTCTGTAGCCGAAAAGGGTTTAAAAAAAAGAATTTTAAGATTGCCCTTGAGATAGAAATTTTGCCTTATGTATTGATACTAGCCGCGCCGTCCGCCTTCAGCGGGCTTCGCGCCTAGTCGGAGGGCTTCGTTCGGTTTTTGAAATTTTGCGGTTTATTTCCAAACCGTAGTCCTGAATGAGGGCTATGATTTATGGATAAGTCCATTTGAGCAAAAATTCATATTAAATAAAATAGATAAAATTTGTTTAACCAATTTATCATTTTTTTGCTAATTTTTCTGAAAAATTCCTCAAAGGTTCTAAGTACTTGGGCTTTAGCAGTAACTATAGACAAGAAATAGAAATGCCGACCCCGTAGCGTGAGACTAAAATAGAGAAGAAGAGAAGAAATGAAAGCACCTTGGCAAATAAACCGATTTCCTAGTAGATTCAAAGAATTGATCCAACAAAGAAAAGTTTAGCATTGGCTTCTAGAGATGAATGAATAAGAATTTCAAATGTGTTTAATTCCTTCTATTCTTATAAATTATTCATTTCTTTTAGATAAAAACTTTTAATGCAAAAGTTAGAAAATGCAAAAGTAATGTAAATATATATATATTTTTTTTTATTGTAATACGAATTAATAATCTACATAATGGGTGTTGTGTTGATCGAGAGATTCGAGGCGGGCGTTTGCTTGAAGCGCCTGTAAATAGGCAACCCGCCACATAGGCACTTTGCTTCTTTTTTCTCATTCCTAATTAATTGGGTAATTTTTAGAATTTCAAGGCAGAGCTCGGACCTATCCAGGGGTGATCGCCTTACCCTTAAATAATTTTGACTTTCTCTTACCTCTATGTATATGGTAATATATATATAAGGAGAAAGTATTGGATTCATGACCAAAACTCGATGTCGAGATTTTGATGGATATACACGTTTTGAGGTCCCCTGAGTCCAAAAAAGTGGTTTTCGCGACATGGTCTGTCTGTCTGTGTGTTGTTTGTGTTGGTGGATGTTCAATTTTAAGGATGAAGGAATTGAGCTAGGAGGTTGAAATTTTATATTTAATTTAGGCACCTCCCTAGAGAGCGAAAATAAGCTTTTGATCAAAATCGGTCAAAGAGTACTAGTACTTTACTGATGTACTTTTTCAGTTTTTTTCGATTTTCTCCAAAGTCGCTTAAACGATTTTGATTAAAATTCAAAAATCAACTATTTATTACATTCTCTTTAAAATGTATATTCTCATTTTTCCATTGAAATCTTAATATGGGATATTAAATCTGACTGGCGCTGAATGTAATTGTGATAGATCGTAAATTATAAATAAATGTCTATCAAAGAAGTTAAGAGGGTTACTATTGACTAAACCCTAGCCATGAAGATGGTCGCATAGCAGCGGAGTAACTAGCGGAGGGGGCGAAGCTCAACAAGGGCGTTGTTTTTTAAGTTGTAATATAATTTAAAAGAAAACTATCCGTGTTTTTGGACAATCTATGGAAAGAATATGATAAAATCACTGTCCCTGGGCTATATTTTAGATGCCTTAGAGCGCCTATGTCGGTATAGAGGGGCGCCAAAGGGTTGATGCGCCTGGGGCGGAGGGGGGCGAGCGCCCCCCTTCGCCCCCACCTAGTTACGCTACTGTCGCATAGTCGACCGAAACGTCGCTGTGGGTTTGATACCAATAAAGAAATAATAATAGCTGCTTGGTCCAATAAAAAAACACTATTTTAATAACAAACTACAAGAAAATCAAAAAAAAACTGAAAGTAAAGTACTAGTACTCTTTGGCCGATTTTATTCAAAAGTTTCGTGTTACATACATATATTGATAAGAGAAAGTAAAAATAATAAGAGATTCTATAGCAATGATAGTTAAATAAATGAGGCTGCAAATTTGCAAAATGACAATTGCCTAATTTTTCACGTGCCTCTCTCAACTTTCCCCTGGTGTAATAATCAGGCCCCTAAAATATGATATGATAATGTAATAAAACAATAAAAAAGAGCCTCTCCCTCTTCTCTTCAAAGAGGGAAGAAAGAAGATGAATCCATTCATTCGTTTCTATAGCAACCGATTAAAAGAAATAAATTCAGTACGTGCTATATCCTACCTAAATGGTTAATTTTAATTTTTTATGAATTTCCCTCCCTGTCTGTTTTATCAATTCGTTTACTGTTACAACAAAATCCCCTCTCTTAAGGACATTTCGCTTTCTTTGTCATTGCACATTCAATTATTATTTATTCACTCCCTTTCTCCTTTCATTGTTCTCAATTCTATTAGACACCATTCAGCCCTAGGACTATAAATTAGTGAAATTTTTCATTCCCACACCACTCTCTTGTAGATTGTAGAATGGCGATGTGGGGATTGTTATTATATACAGGGTGGCTATTAAATTGTAATCGATACAAATGCAAATCGCTCTTCCTTTTGTTATATACGAAATAAAATTAAGTATAAGTGGTTGTAATTAATAAAATTCAAATGCATTCAGTTTTAACTTAAATATAATAATGTTTACTCATAGAATAGTGGATTGTTCAGGTTATATAATTTTTTGAAAATTAAATTTTAAATTTAGCTCTTCTTCAGTGCATTAGTAAATTTACATTATTTTTATTTAAGCGAATGAGCGGCATATGCCCCAAGGGGAAAAAATCCAAAAGAAGTAAATTTTATCATAGATTTTAATTAAAACAAAAAAAAAATGAAGTGGCCACCAAGTTTCTGAAGTTAGGATGGCTTCCGCAAATCCAACAACGATGAGCAGAAAGGATATGTCCAATGTGGTATTGAGCAAGGGAAAAAAAGATTCCAACTCAGGGTTCAACAAATTTATAATAGCCCCAAAAGATCTATTTATAGGATAAAGATATTTTTAATTAGAGTTGAAGAAGGTATAAAAAAAGATAAGGCAAAAGAGAGAAGATAAGCGGGATAAGCAGCGAATTAGAGAACTAAAAAGTTTCAACACAACATGGGTTCGAGTCCAGCTTGCCGCAAATTTTTAAATATTGCCGAAGACAGGGTAGTTGGAGATATCAATTGCAGGGAGCCTTAGTGACTAACTGGGCATGATTCCGGCCTGCTGAGGTGTGGGCGGACAAGCTGAGGCGGAGCAGTTTCTTATAGGGATTGAAAAGTCGATTTTCGATTTTGGAATCGACTTGATATTTTTACTATTCTCAGAATCGATTAATCAATTCTGAAAGTCGACTTCCCGACTTTCAAATCGACTTTTTAAAAACTCTATAACTCGTTCTTAGAAGATACTCAGTAAATATTAAATATGTTTATTTATTTATAAGATTTATTAAGTATTTAAACATTTTATTAAATACAACCAGTGGGGTACCGAGGGGGGCGAGGGGGCGGTCCGCCCCAGGCCCCCATATATTTATAAAAACAAAATTTAATGAAAATTTCTCTTTGAGAGGCCCCGGGGCCCTTGGGGTTCAGGGATATACGGTATTTTAAAAATATTTTTGTGTATGGAGGAGAAGGATATTTAAAGATGAGCATCCCCCCCCAAAAAAAAAAAAATTCAATATAAGCCCGAGTCGAAATCGAACGCCTGGTTTGAACCTTTTAGTCCTGAATTCCCTTGTTATTTGATGGGATGTTATTTATTTACAATTTTGTGAAAGCCTACTGATTCTACCAGGAGAATTAGAAGATTCAAACCAGTACATGAACGCCTGGTTTGAACCTTTTAGTCCTCAATTCCTTTGTTATTTGATAGGATTAAAATTTGGTTAAAGCCTACTAAACCTACCAGGAGAATTAGAAGGTTCAAACCAGTATTTGAGTCAAAATTGAAAGCCTGGCTTGAGCCTACTAAACCTGTCACGAGAATTAGAAGGTTCAAACCAGTGCTTGAACGCCTGGCTTGAACCTTGCAGTCTTCAATTGAGGACTAAAAGGTTCAAGCCAGGCGTTCGATTTTGACTCGGGAAGTACTGGTTTGAACCTTCTAATCCTCTCGGGTAAAAATTAAAAACAGTGCGATCTCAGCGCCAAAGCTTTAATAGATGAACACCTTTCATTTTCTTTCATTCCTTGGATATTTGGATTTATTATCGATAAAAAAGAAGTAAGTTTTAAGTTTTATTTTCATTTTTTTCATTAATTTTCTTTATTATTATTAATTATTTTTATTTATTTAAGGGTCAACGTTATAAAAACAAGCCAAAACAAAATGATAAGGTTAGCTGTTATTTTTATTTTATTTATATATATGTTATCTTATATTCTATTTAATTTTTTCAATTATATTCATTATAAATTTTAGTTGTAAAAACACATTGGCCTGAAGAAGCCACTTTAATTTTAATATTAATAAATGAATACAAGGAACATTGGCCATTCATGTCATTTTGAAAGGTAAGAAGACAAATTAAAAAAGATTATAAATTTATAAAATTAATTTATATATTTTTCACATTTCCAGAGAACTAAATGAAGTTCTTACTGAAAAGAAAAATATTTTTCCAGACGTGATAGCTAATGGTATAGGCCTACATATATAGTCAAGATAAAAATTAATGTGATTTATTTTAGAGATGGAAACTCATTTTTACATCCATATTTTCTTTAAAACAATTTCAGTAATGAATCTCCAGAAATATTGAAATCGACACGAAGAGCATTTGGAATTTTTAAAATATTTTAAATATATGTTATCTTATTCTCAAATTAAAGAAAATTGATATTTAAACAAAAAATATTTTATTTAAAGATTAATTTGATTTTCCTTTTATTTAAGAATTTAATTGTAGCGAAATGAAGAGCAAAACGTGAAGATCCATCAAAATCTCGACATCGAATTTTTGACATGGATCCAATACTTTCTCTCTATATATATTAACATATATAGATGTAAGTGAAAGTAAAAAATTTCGAATGTGGAGTGCCAAGTTGTATAAATTAGCAAAGAGGTATGCTTGTTTTTGGCATTGAGAAAAATAACTTTTAGAGTGTTTTCTTCAAATATTTCGATGGCATTTAATAGGACTTCTTCATCAGCCGTGAAGTGCTATTAAATGTCTTCGAAATATTTGAAGAAAACACTCTAAAAGTTATTTTTCTCATTGCCAAAAAACAAGCATACCTCTTTGCTAATCTAACAAAATTATCAGAACTTTTTTGTCACTCTGTATATATGTATATAAACAAATTTTAAATGAGAATTCATAGGCCTAAACTAGGATTCCAGCATTCAGTACTGCTGGTCGTAATAGTAGATCTGGTAGACTTAAACCAGTATTTCGAATACCTGGTCTGAGTCTAAACTTGTCAAAAAGGGACATAAGTAGGCTTGTTAGAACCAAACCAGACTATCAAATTTCCATAGAAACCATGCTTTCAAATCCTAGTTTGATTCTGTTAAGTCTACTTAGACAACAATTAGATTCTGAGGTTTTGTAGACTCAAACCAGGCGTTCGATTTCGACTCGGGAGGCCCCTTTTCTAGTGCCGTCCCAGACCCCCAACTGCC